>JANHFL010004185.1:67902-87376 GCA_032468155.1 Oxyrhabdium leporinum
AACCGCTAGATTGAATCAGCAGAAGTGGCCTGCAGTTCAACACTCTAACCACTGCGCCACCTAGGCTCTTATAAAGAGAACACATCTTATAAAGAGAACACATGGCAATCAAAACTCAGAGGAATAGGCAAATAAATCTCAATCTTCTTTTCTTATCATTGACTGTAATTTGAGGGCTCTGCAGAAAGTTTCATGATGATGTCTTTTCCTTCCAAGAGAGAGACAGCAATATTTGTTATAGATTGTATTTGAAGACATAATATGATCAGGAATGTACTGGTAAGAAATATAAAGTGATGGATAAAATAATTTACAAGTGCAATATAAATGAGAAACAGAAATAGCTGATGTTCAGAAGGGCAGCTTTTTGCCCTTACTCTGTGAAACCTTGCTGGACAAAATGATGAGCTAAACAGTTTTCTGCATATTAGCACCTATAATTCAATTAATTTGCCTTTCCATCATATTTGGGGAAGAAAATTGCTCAGAATTTTGCATAGTGCCAAGGCAAGACTATTCAGAAATACGCCGCTTATTAACCCCCAGTCAAATTAGAAAGAGGTTTTGCATTGCCGGTTTTTTGAAAGAGCCTCTGACCATCACGACATCTGTTGTTTTCTTGGCCAGCCCTCCCCTAATTCAGTTTTCAGCTTCCCTAGCCAGATCATTTGCCAGCTGGCCAATGTGGTTTATTTCCCCCAGAAGGGCTTTTCCCAGATCAGCCAAACCCAGGATCTGGGGTTTACAGCTGCAAAAGAATCAGGGTGATTGTCCCTCCTCTGCATCTTTCAATGGATGCCCAGTATAAAGCTATATCATCTCACAAGCAGAAACATTTTAATTCTCATTGGGCATTATGCTTGCCAAGAAGACAGAGGTACAGCTGTCATTGGAGAATTTTTGCCTGTGGTCCCCAACAGCTGGAGCACTGCCTTAAGTGTCACCCGGTAGCAGAACCTGGTCCTCTAAAACAAGTTTCTGTCTCCTCCGTTTTGCATCAGCACTTGCTTGTCCAGCAGCAAGGACACAGGGACACAATTCATCTTGTATTGCACAAAATAATGCAACGCTTCTCAACCTCACTTTAACCTCCTGGCTTTCAGAGAAGCGTGTCTGGTTATATTCTGCCTTGTATCAAAACTTATTCCTGTTTTATGAGTTTCCACCCACAGCTACCCCGATAGCTGTGGTTGCAGGTGCTTATCTTTTTACCAAAATGTTTGCCAGAGGGCTGGCTTTGGCCTCTTTCCCAATTCCAGCACTCCTGGGAATGTTGGGGTACAAAAGGAAAGGCTGCCTCAAAACGAGTTCAGCTACCAGTGGCCATATGGATGTCTTGCTCACACCAACGGTGCAGAAATGGTTTGCATTGCCTTTCTCTGAAATGTCTTTTTGAATTCTCAGACTAGTTTATAGTTCTTACAGTCTTAGGAGTTCCTATTGGTCTCCCATTCAAATGTTAACCAAAAATTAGCTAATGTTAACTAAGGACTGTCCACGCAGACCTAACTTTTTCCGTAATTCCCAAGCAATGTGGCCATTGCCTGGCATGGACATTTAAAAGATGAACTATGGGGGGAAATACCATTCTGTTTTTCTCTACAAATGTACACATACACAGCATTGAGGCTTGGCTAAACTTTTAGCCTAGTTACATTTGCTTTAGTGCATCTAGTTGAGCCTATGTACCAAGCTGATATAAAGTGTTATCAAGAAACATTTCACTCTTTTGAACTTCTCCTACGGTTTCCATCTGTTGCCAAGAGGCAGAGAAGGTGATCATCTTGGGCATTTGTAGAAGAAAAGCTGCTTTTCTGGGAAGCAGAGGCTTTTTTTTTAACACACACACATCCATCGTATGTGAAAGGATTTAGGGCGTTAAGTATTAGTGTACTTCAGACTCTGAGACTGATAGGTTGTATTGGATTTTGTTGCTTGCTTTCTTCGCTTGGAAATGTACATACTTCAGAATTGTGAGAAAATGAGCCTAAAATGTTTCTCACTTAGATTGCAAGCATTTCCTGATTAAATATTCTCCACCACCTCCATCTAAACAGCAGGATTCAACTTCTTTGAACTTCTTCTCACAAGGCATTGAGGGCTTCGAAAGCAAATAAGTGCTCATTTTATTACTTAAATCACTATCATAAATCTTATCAAAGAGGAAGTTGCTGTTTCTTCAGCTTCCCCTTCAGTGTCCTTGAGAAAACAAATGACACGACAATTACAAGAAATTGCAATTGGTAATACTTCCCATGCCTTTGGCTCTTGTTTAGTCTACCTCACTTTTTGCACATGAATTTGATAGTCGGGTCCACTTGGTTACAGTAGTTGCCCTCCAGGTTTTCTTTGCTCAGGACTCTTAAATGCTTTATCATGTGTTTGGAGAGTTATTTGCACATATGCCTTGCAGTTCTAATTCCATTCACTTAGGCAGAGGATCCTGGAGCACACATGGCCCTTCTTGGGGAAATCACATACCCAAATGAGGGCCTCTAGCAGAGTTTTCCAGCCTGATACAAGGGTTGGAACTCCAGAGGCTCAGTTGTGAGCACAGACTCACAAGATTTACCTTTCTATAATTGAAAATATTGTTTTCTTAGAATAAAATCAGCCACAGATTACGTTTGATTTAGATTCAAAGTGGAGTCTTGGGAAGGAAGGAGCTGCTGCCTCACTTTAAAATTGCCAGGTGGGACATATCTATAGATTGTCTACAGACTGCTATTATGCTCTATTTATATCATATGCTGGATTGAAATCCCCTCTTTAATGGGGGTGTGCGGAGATTTTAATCCAGCATATGATACAAATAGGAAAGATTAGAATCCCCTTCCAGCAAATAATTAACTATACCTACAATTATATGGCTGGCTGGCTGGCTTCCTTCCTTTCTCCTTTCTTTCAATAATGGGAGGGAATAAATATTATTTGCTGACATGAAAAACAACAGCCCTTTCTGATTAAAAGTTATTTTTCTACCTGATTGGAGTACTTACTATAGGTTAAGTCTTCACTTTTAGTAGGATTACTGTATAGAGATTGCAAAACTGAGCACACCGCATAGCAGTAACAACAGATAGAAAACGTCTTTGCTGCCATGTACGGGTTGTCTGGATTTTTGTAGCCCAGACATTTTAGCCCTTGTTTTAAAGAACTATTTTCAATTCTGTTTTCACTGTATAATGATGGGATGAGGAATGATTAAAAAAAGATAATATATCTACTGTCAGATGGTGAAACGGTGATTCAGATTATTTGTTCTTGTGAAAAGTTAATGTTCACCTTGACACGTTGAAGCATTGCCTAAGTCTTCCAGGTTCCCTTTTCTTCTCTCAGAGTTCTCATTTTCTTCAGGCTTCCCAACAAGTCTTCCACTGCCACCAGCCCTTCTCCCCTTGCAACCTACCTTCTTGGGAGGGAAAATTATAAAGAAGATGTAAGTTGGGCATGCATAACATTCAGTGCTAGTATTCAAGGATCCTATCTGGGCCTTTTTTTATAAGATACCCTTCTTATATAAGGCACCCTTCTGTCTTCCTCACACCATGCTTTTTTCCATCCCTTCTTCCAAATGCTAATGGCAGATTCCTGCTCAGCCTTGTCTTTTTCTTGATTGCATCCTTAGGTTTTTCTTCCCAAGATTTTGAGTAGTTATGCAAGAAAGTAAGCCATCCAGAGATTGACTGAGCTGGGTGACTATAGAAATTGAATGAATGAATGAATGAACGAGCTAACTAGCTAACTAACTTTAGGTTAGGGATGGGGGCATCTCTCAACTGAGTCCCAAAACTCAAACATATGGGGGTTTTTTAGACCATTGAAATTTCATTTTGACTAATACGAGTGATCTTACCTAGTTATTTGGAGGGTTTTGCTTAGCTCTTACACAAAAGCATTGGGAAAGATTCCTCTACTATAGGGGTTCTGTGAACCTATGGATCTCTGTTGTGCATGAATTCTGCTTTATTTTCACTTGTGAAAATAAGCGCACTATTGACATTGTCCTTTTGATATATATGGGAGATAAGTTGGATCATCACAACATTCATACTTCAGTAAAATAAATATGAAAATTAGATTTTTCTTTTCACTGAATGATGCAGTGTCATTTTGAGTGGAGGAGTATAATCTCTGTTTCTGTGCATTTCCAGTCTACTTTTTCACACAGATAGAAGGCTTCAATATAGCCATTCTACAAAAGAAGAATGAGACTACCCCTTTTCCATTGCCAATACGAAAGTGGAAAAGTCATGGAAGAATTCTTGCTTCCTTCTGGAGACAAGGAAAGTTGAGGATGCTAGGAGAGGAGGGTGTTGATCTTCTAAAATGCCCTTCTTTGCTCTACACTCTATAGTTGATTGGCTGCATAAGCTCCAAAGGCCTACATTTCCTCATCCTTGTACTATGAAAAGCCACTTTAGCAAATTGCTTCTGACAAAGATTTTAAGATTCAATTCCAAGCCAGATTTAAACTACCAATTCTAGATGATTGTGGAATAAACTTTCTGTGCACATTTCACATTAACACTTCCTCAGATTATCCCACTGAAGTCATCACAAATATTTTACATCATAATTAAAATTTACCAATAAGTTGTACATGGTACCCTCTCCATCAACTTTTCCCAACAAATCATTCTCTTTATTTTTAGTTTCTAGAAATTTTGTTAGCTAGCAGACAGGTGTTTTTAATATCTTACGTCCCACCAAAGCAGAGAAACCTTATTTTTCCTTGGAAGAGATGTATATGTTTACAGGCACTCTGTAAGGTGCAGTAAGCTTTGACAATGTAGTTAGATCACTTGTAAACCCCACTGGTGAGTTACCAGCTGAGGCCACCATGAAGACAGACATTGGGTAATATCTGAAGCTAAGAAATGGGCCTCTGCTTATGCAATGAAGCTTCCATCCCTTCCCACCCTGCTATATTCTTCTCCCTTTGTTCCAGGGGTATCCGATCTCCCAGAGCAGGTTTCAGGAGAGAGCAAAGAGGTACCAATTTCCCCAGACCGTGGCATATCTTTGGATATGGTGCTATTCTCCACTCTGCTGTCTTAGTTATTTGTTTTCATTCATTTATTCTTTTTTTACAGGGAGAGGAAAAAATGGTTAATTATCTGATTCAGAACTGACATGTACAGTAATCTTAAAAATCTCTGCTAGAAGGCTATATATATATATATATATATATATATATATTTATTTATTTATTTAAATGGATAGATGAAATCCAGGCAAGAGCAAACCAACGGCCCACTCCTTCTACTTGCTTTGGGACTGCAATTGCCAACATCCTGCTGGAGAGAAGACTGTCCTAGAAAGACTCAAAACTCCAACAATAAAGAATGGCTAAAGGTTCACAGTCACAACTGGAAGTTTTCTTCTCTTCCAAAACAATCACATGGCCACTGCTGGAAGGAAGCTCTGCATTTCTCCCAGCTTCAGAAATTTCCTCACCTCTCAGCACAGGAAGTTGTTGTGGCAGCTCACCTGAGGGAGTTCCTGTTATGTAGCAGTGAAAGAGTTTTGTTCAAATGAAGCTTTGGAGAATGATGTAATATCAGATAGCCCTCCATAATAGTAATTCTTTTGGTGACCTGGTTACAGCCTACAGTGTTATTACAGTCCCGTGGTTTGTGTTTTTATCACAAGGGGTGGAGGTGGGGGAAAACAGGAGCAGGATAATTTCAAAAAGGAACAAAACAGAGCTTCCAGATTTCCTTTGGATCAATGAAGTCTTTTCCTTTTTCCATTTTATAGTAGCACCAGTTCTAGCTTCCAACAGATGTAACCTGTCAGATGCAGTAGGGAATGGCCTGTAAAAATCTTAGCTTCCAGCATGAACTAGGATGAATAGCAGGAATTACTAAAAAGCCTAAATATTTCTTTACCAAAAAAATTTACCCTTTGTTCTCTAGATAAAACTAAGGGAAACAAACAGACATGAGACTGTACTATACAATAATGTATAGGTACCTTGTAACTGACCAGACTGTGTACATTTCCACAGATAAAAGAATACTGGTGTTTATAATTCACATCATCTGATTCTTTTTGCTATATGTCCCATTAGGGAATTGCTAACTTGATCCACATTCCTGGAAATGGTTTAATTCTTCTTAAACTTTGGGGACTTTGCCTTCATTTTAAGCAAAACACTCTTCATTCCTACAGTTGAAGAGTAAAAACTTCACTCCTTCTCCTGTAATCCTGAAACAGCAGTCCTCCTTAAATTTCTTGGGAGATAACCCATGTTAAGCTCCCTGGGAAGTATTTCAGAGCCATGTAGACTGTTCACAAGCAATAACAAGTGAGAAAGGCATAGTGTCAGGTGCAAATAGAGGGAAGGGTTGCCAGTGTTAGGATGAATTTAAGGAAGTAACAAGGCACATGTTTATATGGTATTTTAATATATGCTTTTAGAGCTTAATATCTTAATGAGTCATCCTAAAGTAGTTATTACAGATTTTTACATGTACTAACACAATGACCTTATAAAAGAGGGAGCCTTTATTTTAAGTAAATATCAACTTTAGGTTGTCTTACTCTCAATTTGACGAAATTATCAACAGATTTAAGACAAACAGTCAAATCACCATTATTCCAATTGTATCAGAAGTCAGCAGTCTTCTGAAACAGCTTCTTGGCAAATATATTAAGAAAACAATATTCATGAAAAGCACAAGCAATCCCTTGTAGACATCTCATCTATCCCTTTTCAATCGGGCCTGTTCATGGCACATACAATGGAATTCCAATTGTGAAACACCAGTGCTTGCAAAAGGTTTCCAAATATTCTTTCTGATAGAGCACTTTAATATAAAACTCCAAATTTTCTCAGAACAGTTGTTTGAAGACTCTCCTCCTTAGGAGGGATTCACAATGATAAAACACATAAAATAATGTTTCTAAACGAAGAAACAAAGTTGTAACGAAACTGAGAAGCTAAAACATTTTCGGAATTCACACGGGCAAATAAAAACACGTACATGTCCGTGAAATTCTGCAAACTTGAACATTGTCCATGTAAGCAAAAAGAAGAAAAAATAAAAACTACCATAAAAATATTAGTTATATGAAAGCATGAATTACCATACAATAAATGCTAGCTTTCCATATATCCATACTTTTTCTACATTCTATTTTCTTGATCCATTTAAATTATTAGTAATCATTATCTAGATAAGAGATTTTTTGATCTTGTAGTGATTTAAAACTTGAGGTTAAAATTAGTGCTTTAAAACAAACATTGCATTGCAACCAACAAGCACAAAATAGCAATAGCTAGATTACATTTTCCCATCCTTTAATAGATGACACTTAACCATTTTGGAATTACATTGCATGATACTAGCTTTCACTCTTCTGCCATCCCCCTCTCCAAATTAGACATATTAAATGTCAAGTTTTGCAGAAGCACCATAATATTTTATTTAGCATATGTTATTGATACGTTATTTTTCTCCCTGTTCTCCAGTCTACTTAAATTCAACTGTGTGAAGGCTACTGAATGATAAAAAAGGGGCTCTATTCAACTGGCATAGACAATAGACATTGGAATATACAACGGAAATTCCACAACTCATCATCATTTAAAATAAAACAAAATGCAAGGAGTCCATTCTTATTTGCATAATCCCCCACCAACACCAGAGCTAGATGTGACTTCAGTCACAAGGCAACTGCCAAAAGTGGTGCCAAATCTTTTCCATCCAGATTGCCATGATTTGAAATGGGGGTAAGGAAATACGTGACATGCAATGGCAACCACTTGTAATGCCCTGCAATTAGCGCTGCATATGATTCCAACACAAAAGAAGAATTGAAGTCAGTCCCTAGCAGTGTGAACTACACCTTACTTTTGTCCAATCAAGCTTAAACATTTCAGATGGTGTTTGGATTCCAATTTATTCATCCTGGTCTGGAAACATCTAAAATCTTCATAATGGCAGCAAGACAAGAGCATTGTCCGTTGGAAGTCTGAGCCTAAGCATAGACAACTTGTATAGTTTTTCACTTAGACAATCCAGTCCAATCAATGGTGGCAAAAAAAGGGTGTGCTTTGATGTCTTCAACGCCAGCGATTCCAGCACCAAGACGTTCCACAGAATTGAATTGCAAAAGCTGAAAAGAAAAGAACACACTAATCAACCCAAGCTTTTCTGATTATAGCTCATTGGCATAGAGAATTGCATCCTCTGGAATTAATGCCTATATTTCAATAATATTTATAATAAATTTAACATTTTTCCCGATATGGCTATTAAAAAACACTAGCACATTAAAAAATGGGAACAGATCAGGATAGTTTCCTCTCATAGTTACAACCCTAGTTTTATCATATAGTTGGCCATCCTCTTTTCTCTAAAATATTTACCGTTAGTACATTATTATTGCAATATAACAGCCTGTTTGTTGGAACCTGTTTTTACATATCAGTTACTTTGGAGGATGATTTTAGAACATGTTCTCTTACATCTTCCACAGCGATTCTGCAATTACTAATCTTAGAACTAATTACATCACCTGCCATTATGTGGAGAATATGTAGACTGAACATAGCAGCATGTGATCAACCATATTGAAATGGTTTGGATGCTACTGATCAACTTAAATATCTCTGTTTTTTGAGACTGAAAGACAAAAAAAATATACCGTTAACTTCTATTTCTTCAAAACTGGTTCTCTTTTAGAGCTTTTATAAATAAGTATCAAATGTAGCCTGATATTCTGGTTGATTTCTCTTGCTTACGTGAGGGTAAGCAATGCCAGTGCTATAGAAGAGTGTAAATTATTGGAATTGTACAACAAACATGAATAACAGTCTTTGAAACATCTGGCAGAGGTCAAGACAGTAAACTGAAGCAACTGATTCTATTATTGAAATGTAATTGGATTTATTTATTTCACTCTCAGAGCAATCTTCTCCTAAAGAACTCAACAAAGCCTATGTATTGCTACAAATGCCCTCACCTAGGAAACATGCATAGTTTAAGGCAATTACCTCCCTGATAGCCACTATATATAGGAAGTAATGGGGATGTCTGCATAAATTTTATAGGAAGGTAAATGCTCTTTCCTGTAAAGAAATCCACCCAAATTATGTTCCCTTCTTCCATCACAGGTTATTATTCCTTTTATATTAAAAAAAAACCCTGTAAAATATTTAAAAATATTAGCATTCAATCACCATTTTTTGTTAATATCATATTCATACAAAACACTATCAGTTCTTCTATTCTGTCAAGCTTACTCTTTACTGAATCCTTTCCTAGCCTGTCAAGATGGACATGTTGATGTAAGAAAGTTCATAAAGCATGTCTTCAGAAGAATCACCTAACCTAAGTATAATCTGATCAGTCCAAATCTTCAGATTCATAAGCTGAAGACCTTGCAGTCTAAACATCAGCCTGCAACCATAATTAGCTGATGAGAGCATTCATAAATCAACTGATTAAGAATGTAGTCAAAATCCCAAGCCCAGCAACATTCTGCAAATTAAGAGACAGCAGAGGAAGTCAGGTGTTCTGCTTGAAAGAAAGAAACATTGACCATTAGTCAAACTGAGAGATAGTTTCTAGAGATGGCTATTTGAGGCAGACTTATATCCTACCTCTGACTCTGACTGTATGTTGCTGTTGGATTAATTATTATTTTAGATCAGAAAAAGATTATACCTGAATCTTCCGGAACTTGAGCTATCTCTCCAGACTCTTTTGTAAGCTCTTGTGAATATTTTCTACACAAAAACATTTGAGTTTACAATATGCTTCATGTTATTTTGGTGAAAGATTTACAATTGCAACTTATCTTGAATTTGTTATCAGAAGCTGTGTGTATCTTTAATTGGCAATAAAGAATACTCCATAGACTTCTCTAAACAGTATAACAAATCTGCAAGATGATTTGACAAGAAAGGACTGCCCATAGTCTTGCTATTTCTCACGTTCCCTAAACAACTCCCTAGGTTACAAATTGTGACCATGTGACTGCAGAATGCTGCAACCAATCATAAATGTGAGCCAATTGCCAAGCACCCAAATTGTGATGACTATGGAGCTGTTACAATCACCATAGGTGGGAGTACAGATCAAAAGTCCTTTTCTCCAAGGCCATCATAACTTTGTCATTTAAACCAATGGTTGTAAATCAAGGACTATCTATAGTGACTTGACATTAACTTTACAATATGTTATGTTATCCAAATCACTAAACATAATTATATCTGGTCACCTATTATACAGTATATTTAAGCAGACCAGTAAGTAACTTTATGCTTGTGGCTTTCCTGTCATATTTAGATTTGTTTTTACTAAACCTGATTACATGTGAAACTTAAGCTGTACTGGATCTTTGCACTTTGCTTGTAAGGCCTAGATTACTGAAGTATAATTTTTTAAGTTAATGGAGAATACACGAGTTTTTAATTAGAATACTAGAAATTTATCTGAGTAAACATGTAATAAAAATGAAATATGAAAATTTTACTTGTCATAGCTCATTAAAGCATGCAGAATTAAAGTTTTTCAGATAAAATATTGGCTGTTACGTAAATGTAGTGAAGAAGGTAGAGCATGGCTTCTGGAATTCTTTTCTTTACCAAAAATAGACATAGGAGGCATCTGCATTTAATTTTATAAGTAACATGTTGCATCTATTTAAGTGTACGCTTATCCTCTTCTTCGTGTTGCATCTCTGTGTATGTGCACCAGGAAGCACAGAGTGAACTGCATAGGTTCTGCTCTGAATCAAGTGATGAAGGAGGAGGAAGGTGGAGTGAGAAAAGCAGGATTTCAAGCTGTTGTCCATGACCTCTCCCATATGGATATATATCTGAGTTTCTTCTGCTTTTTTCTCCCTCTACTGCTTTTCAGCTGAATCTCGCCTGTTTCAAACTTGGTTTTCTTTTGCCAGCTTCTCCCATAACACTAAATTTGATCCTATTCTGTTCTGTTTCCAAAAGACTATCTTGCTGATAGATGAACTCCTTTACATAATTTTCCAATATTTGGGGGGAAGGGGGCGCTAGGAAGACAAAACCAGTGCTTGAGTATATATGTATTTTTATCTGAATGATTATCTGCAATAAGAATCTATTACACTATATGTGAGACTTATTAATGGCAGTTAACTGCCGGTAATTTTGTTTCAAGCTATCAAATATCAGCTCCTTTAAGCCTTAGTTATTTCGGAAATAATCCTGAACATTCCACTTACTGGTTCATAAGTGCAGATTAGGAGGAAGAAAAAGAATACATCAGCAAATACCTGTTGTATTAAAACACCCTATTGTCATTTTTAGAGTATTATCTTTTATACTGCCTCTTGTATTTATCAGCCTACAAGAAATACAAGGAAAAAAAGATGGACTGTCTCCACTTAGTTTGGATGAAAACTAAATTTCCTTTTACCTGATTTTAATGAAGGTGTGTGAGACAGCCAGTGTTTAAGACATCAGGCTAGAAACCAGGAGACTATGAGTTCTAGCCCTATCTTAGGCACAAAGCCATCTGGACCAGTCATTCTCTCTCAGCCCTAGGAAGAAGGCAATGGCAAAGCACTTCTGAAATCTTGCCAAGAAAACTGAGGGACTAAGTCCAGGCAGTTGCCAGGAATCTCGAACTTACACAGATGCACAATGAAGGTATGTCACAGAATGTATCCCTATTTGCACTATGCAAGAAGTATTTGTTTAAATCATATGGGAAAAGATAAAAATACTACTTGATGGGTAGCCCCAGCAAGGGGTTTCAGTGGAAACCAATGTGATCAGATCAGACAGAGGAAACCAAGAGGAACTGATGCTTTTCAGACAATTAAAATACTTATCTAAAAAAGTCTTCAAAGAGGCCCAAGGAGCTTTGGCTAAAGACTCACGAATGAAATGTAAAGAGATGGTACGACTGATTGCTAGTAGTAATAATACTAAGTAGGGTTTTTTATTTAAAAAAATCCACAATAAAGTCAAAAGGGAGATGAATATATACATAGAAAGTGAAGTGAACTCTTCTTATCTGCAACTTCTGATGGAAAATGTTTGAAAGGAAGTAACCAGCAAAGCATAAAAATATTTACAAAGGATAAAGGAATTGAAGTTTACATTTCTTCCTTCTTATGAGTGTGTCACATTTTAAATAAGCAGTTCAAAAGAATACTTTCATTTCTAAGTTTCCTTTAAAGGGAACTATAGCATAATGCAGTTGTCTTTGGTATTATTTGGGGCACATGCCTTCATATGCATACATCTAATAATCAAAGTGAGAAATTTCCCCATAAAATGTATTCATTTGCACATCTTAAGTTGGCTCTGCCACTTAAAACTGCTCTAACCTCACTTAGTAAAATAACTCAGATAACAAAACAAGCCTTCTTTGTGAATATACATGAGTTAGTAGATAAGCAGTCAGAAAACAGCCACTCAACCATCTTCTGGAAAATATAACAGCTGATACCAGGTGGAAAAGTTAAGTACAAAGACATTTATGTTTGAAGGCTTTCCCTGTTACAAGGGAAAAAACTCTTTTAATATGAGAAAGAAAATGCAAAATAAACTGCATTAAAGCTGCATGTTCAAAAAGAGACTGGTTATTATGCTAACTGGGACAGCTTTTGAGAAATTTGATGTCAATTAAGAGAGCCTTAAGAATTTCATCTGTATCTTCAGATAATCAAAATAAGAAATAATGCCTCTGAAGTACATAGCTTCTAGCTGGCTAGATCGGGGTGGGGTGTTATTTTTTCAGTGAGGTCACGAATTTTGAAATCCATGTCATGGGACACATTTGGCATGTATCTGCACACTGTTCCTCTCCTAGACATTCTATGATGGGCTGACCCAAGCAACCTGCGAGGGGGGTGGAAGAGGAAAATCATAATGACAAATGACTAGCTATGCCAAGAGTCCCTTTTTCCTTTTCCTGACAAAGCTTCCTCAAAAATGAATGGTAGTTTCCTTAGAAAGACACACAAAAGAAAGTTGATTTAGTAGCCAATGAAGCAGACTTTTCAACTGTAAAGTCAGCCACATGCAGCCCAGAGATGAAACACTTCCTTTTGGACATGGGTAACCTTGAACCTGGGGGAGGAAGGAAAATAACAAACGGTCTGGCATAAAGTGTTAGATGTTGCTATGTATGTCTTTAATAAACTCCCAAAGATGCCAGTGGTAAAATTCCATTCATTTTCAGTCTCCTTTCTTGGGTGGAGTATAAAATATCTTCTGTTCTATGAGTCTAAAAACTAAATGAAGTTGTTGATCTTAATAGCACATGTATACTTTTATTCTTATTTACTTATTTTAGGGGACTTTTCTACTACTCCCACTGAATACTGACTATAAATGGTTTATAATCCTACCTACATAAATAGATTAAAACAATAAAAATAACCACAATTTTAAAAAACTAGATCTGATCGAAATATAAGAACCATAACATTCATACAACAGGACAGATCTAAATCAGTTTGGCTCCATCATCGAAGTTTATTAAAATAACCAAGTTTTAGCATGTTTCTAAATCCTAATAGATTATGCTCACTTCAATATTAAAAATATACCTTTACTCCTAAATCATCTAAGTCAAGAGAAATAATTAAAGATAAATCAATGGCTTTCTGCAGCAATTGTGTGCCCTAGCTGTATTTAGCGACAACAGTTAGATAGGTCTTTTATACTTCTCTCTCATTCCTTTCCTCCTTTCCAAAACTAAACAATTAAGTCCAGTGTTCATTCACATTTACCTAACAAAAATGGCTCCTATTTTTTTATAATTGTATAACTGTAGGACTTTTCTACCCTACACATTAATAATTTAGTTTCTTTACGTGTTCATATATTAAACAGAATTTAACAGAAGATGTAGCTACTGGGGATGCTAAGATAAACCACAATCCTATTAGTACATTTTCAGACACTGAATTTAAACATTACTCCCAAATCTTTTATAAAAGCTTCTAAAGATAAATAGGAAAGATAGAAAACCCTTTACAACATCAAGTATGAAAAGAAGAAAGCTAATTTTATTAACACTGTAAGATGATAAGAGGCTGTCATTTCCACTGAGTGAAAAAAAATCCATTAATTACATTTTTGTAATATAATAAACTGAACATTTTTGATATGTTCAGTAAAATATATGGCATACGTTAGTCTGATTTTAGCCATAGCAAGGAGTACAATACTTATACACATTCATCAAGAATTTACCTGTTGAAGGAGTGATCTGGCTTCTTCTGAAATGTGATCTGGCAAGTTTAAACAGGTATGAGTATTTATTCCTGCTGGGTGGCACTCCAAGAGAGTCTATGGAAAACCAACAAGAAATGCATCATATTAAGGTTCATGTTATGATAAAGAATGGCAATGCATGTTAGTATATTCAAAAACTTAAAATAATATTCCTCAATTTATGCTAATATTTCCATAACTCTTAACCAGAAAGTGACTGATATTGCTGACTGGAAATGAGGGGGGTTGTAGTTCAACTAGTTGAGCTAGTTAATCAGGTGTACCAGAAGTGATTAGCAGCAGAACAGAACAGTGCAGGCTTGCATTGTTTTGGGAGCTTCACCTTTTGAATATTCATTATGCATGCCTAAAATCTCATTCCTGTTGTGAGATGGAAAAAAATGGAGGTGCAAGCTAAGGGATACAGATTCAAACAGGTAATTACGACCTCTGTGAAAATCCCTAACAATAACGGAGCAGAAAATCTCATTAAAACACAAAGCAATTACAGTGGGTATCTCCTCACCAAAAATTGTATGCATTGTTTTGCATTGTGCATACACATACTATCCATTTCCTCTGCAAAACAAGCTGATAGGTTGTTCCCAAAGGTGTTCTGAAAATGTGAATGGGGGCACGAGGATCAAGGAGGTACAAACCTCTGCTCCATTTCTCTGGAAGGTTACCCAGCCTAATTATGTTCTTTTATACAGACATAACCCACCCTAATTCTCATCAGCTTCAGGAATAGTACAAATTGTATTTCAACATACACCAAGGCTAGTAAGAGGAAATAATTCAGAAACACGTAAGGCTGGCTGGGGAATTCTGGGAGTTGAAGTCCACAAGTCTTAAAGTTACCAAGGTTGGACCCCCTGCTTTAGAGTTCCCCAACCTTTCCAGCTGTGCGACTGGTGGGGAGGGAAGGGGTTGGTTCCGCACAAGCAGCTGGCAAATGTGTGCATGCACATGTACTGTCATGCAGGTCCATTTCCGCAAGCGGCATGCATGCATGTCCACCACTCACGCAAGTGGGGATGTGAATGCGCTCACCCGCTGTTTCCAGTCAGGTTGCAAATAACTCATGGCCCATTAGTAGGCTACGGCCCAGAGGTTGGGGACCCCTGCTTTAGGAAACATCATTTTCTTTCAGAAGAAGCAAAGGGGAAGAATCTAATAAGCCCATCCTTCCAACAAAAAGACATGCCTTCTTCCTACATAATTTAACCCTTTCACCAGGCTGGAGGAAGGAAGATGAAATTGGAGGAAAAGATTGATTTGTTGAAGAAAAAAATGTGGTCCTAGGTTGAACCAAACAAATATTGCAAATAATTGTTGTTTAAAAAAAATTCCTTTGCATCTTGGTTTATCTTCCTGAAGATCTATAAAGATGGGCCGAATACAAAACATTAAAAATCTGTTCTATTCAAATGAGGAACAATGAAATAAGATACATCTTTTTCATGAATTCACTTCTACAGTGTACCCCCAGCAACTTGCATTCATTGTTAATTACTTCTTGTTTCTCGGCATTACATTTCAAAGGGAATACTTATTTTACATCTATAATTTTGTCCCCAGAAACACATTATGTACTTTAAATCCCAACAGCATGCCCTATTGACAGCACTATTTTTTTTTGAAAGAAAAGTACATATTCAGTGTGTGGATTCATCATCATGCTAAGTCATAATACGTTCAGCTTCAGTTTAAAACACTGTGTGAACTACTAATGTGCTATAGGCTGTTGTTTATGGCTTAGCACATTGTAAGCACCTGGCCATCTGTGGTTTATTCAGCAAATGATGTATGCGGTCGAGTGCCAGTTTGGTTTAGTAGTTAAGGCACCAGAACATGGAAGACCATGAATTCAAGTCCTGCCTTAGCCATGAAAGCTAGCTGGGTAACTTTGGGCCAATCACTCTCTCTCAGCCCAACCCACCTCACAGAATTGTTATTGTGAGCAAAATAGGAGGAGAAAGGTGTTTTACAAATAACTCATTACCTTGAGTTATTTGTAAAAATAATAAAGGCAGGCAATAAATGCATAAATAAAAAGTAGTATCTTCAATTGTTCTGAAGTTTTTTCGTACAATATGAAAGTTTCTCTCTTATATTTTTGTTACTCAATAGTATGATATTACTAAGTTCTGTAGGCTGCAAAACTCCTGATGTCCACTAGATGGCAGCAAAACATTAGTTTTTCTGTGTCTCTTAGCTGCCTTTGGATATTTACAGTCTAGAACTAATTGTCTACTTTTCTGTAGGATTCAGGACATGGCATATTTTTTTCTTTAAAGGTATACCCTACCATTCCAGTAAGGAGTTCAAAGAGAAGGGCACCCAAACTCCACCAGTCACAGGCCTCTGTTTCTTCAAAAACAACACCAACTTCTGAATGAAAGGTGAGCACAGTTAAAATTCAAACATCAAATACCCTTTCAAACTTACATTTGCAAGAAGGCTCAGACCATAACAGAACATCTTTCCCCAATTATCTAGACATCACTAGGCATACCAGTTTGACACAACAATCAGGATTGTCAAATGTTTATCCTCTAAACACAATACAATGGCTGAGTTCACCCATCATGCTAAACCATAAATAGTTTGAGCTTAACATGTTGCATGAACCAACCATTGTGGTTTGTAAAACCTGTAGCCAATGACTGTGGCTTTTTCAACAAATTGTTTTTACAACAAGCCATAGCTAAGTATGATGCATGCTTCCAGTCACTATCACCACCTTTACTTGGCTGGAGGAGCAATCTAATTGGCTGAATTAAAACAATTCCTAGTAATCCCAAAGAAAAATAAAACACACTAATAACAACATACAAAATAACAAAACGTAAAACAAGCTCACAATGGTGACTATAGAAACACCGTAACAGGCACAGCAATTTCAGTCAAACCCACACAGGTTGGTATTTCTCATTCACTTTGGTGTATTCAGGGAAGAAATTCCAGAGTGCCATTTCCATTTTGAAAGGAGATATGTCTCCTCTTCATGTAGGAAACAGGAATCTGCTTCTAGAGCAATTGTCCCCACCCTGGTGCCCTCCTAGGGCAAGGAATTATGCAAGCTGTTTTTCTGGGCATTTACATCTGGAGGTCTCTAGGTCAAAAAAGGCAGCCATACCTCCCATTTTAGTGAAAGGACAGGATTATAGAATTCACTGAGTAGCCTTGAGAAAGCAATTATCTCTCAGCAATGTCACATGCAGTGGATTTAGCACTATAATGAGAGCCTTTTATCTTTAAGTATTGTTGTTTTTAGGGCAGGGTAGACTATAATTTTTTTTAAAAAAAACGTAGCTATTGTAATGGATTTTTGGCAAATTTTGCCTGAAGTGGAATCAGAAAGGAATGGAACTTCTGGGTAAAACCTTTGCGCATTGTACCTTTGGGTGCTGATACAGCACGGTGGCTGAACTGTAGGAGCTTCCATTATGAGATCAAGCTTTCTCTATGATGCACCTATGATTGGAGGTAGCAGGATAGGCTTTGCAAACAACTCTATATTATTAGTGTATTTAGAGTTGCGAAGCTTTAAAGTTTTGGCAGCTCATGGGCATGCCAAAGTATATAATGATGGTATATAAAGGTGTATAAAGATGACATAACTTCTACACTCCAAGACCCAATGTAACAGAAATACACAATATTCCTTCTCTGATATTAGTTCTCAAACCAACAAATGTAGCGCTAGAATTTTTTATACATTTAGTTTTTATTAACAAGGCCTGACCATAATCAAAGTAGGGAGGTTGGACTAGAGCAGGGAGTTAGACTAGAAGACCTCCAAGGTCCCTTCCAACTCTGTTATTCTATTATTCTGTTAAAGTAATGTATTAATTTAATAAAAAGCATTATGAAATGTTGAAGTTCATACCAAACCCACTTTTTTGCTCAGTACCCTGTTGCGGGCATATCTGTCCATGGTAAGTACTTATAGTTTATTGCATGAGTTGGATAAACCATTAGATTGTACCCACAGAATTAAAATGCAAAGCAATTTATAATTTGTTAATTTTGTAAAATTTTAGCCATTTGATTAAAATTTAAGTAATTTGTAAATAAAATGTAAACAAGTGGTTTTATAGAATTAAATAAAATTAGCATAGTAATAAGAATACCTCTCATCACCCATGCAGAACACCTATAGGAGCAAGAAAGCTGCTAAAAATGTTTCCATGACCCCACCACCAAGACAGGTGTAATATAACTTTGATTACCCACAAAGCACAATTTGCAAATCCATTTTAAACTATAATTTTGTATCTCTTCACCATACTTCGTTATGAACGTTAATATTAGGTGGGCCTATGCAACTATGCCTATGATTTTACTGCATAGTTATGAGGAACACCTCTGAACTTGCAGTAATCATACATCCAGATACATCCATTATTTTTAAAAAAATATTTTAAAAATTAGGAAGTTCTTGTTTACCTAAATTTCCCAGGGCATGTTAGTAACCCTAACCCTAAAGGCTAATGTCAATGCCTATCTAATTAGCTAACACTTTGCTTTTTTTTTTAAGAATAAGATCTTCTAAACAGCCACTTTGGTGTACTGGTTAAAGGTACTGGACTAGAAGCCAGGAGACCATAAATTCTAATATTGCCTTAGTGATAAACTTGGCTGAATATTTGTGCCAGTTACTGTCTCTCTGAGTCCTAGAAAAGATGCAAGGGCAAACCACTTCTGAAATATTTTCAAGAAAACTGGAAGGACTTCTCCAGTTATCTCCAAGGATCAACACTGGCTTGAAAGCACTCTCCCACCTGAGATATCCTGGAATTCTGTGTTATCAAAATTGCTGACTATATATTTCAAAAGCAGATGTATTCAATAAAATGAAGCATTTAAATCTGCTGCTCGTGTTGTAATGTATGAACAGGAAAAACTCATTTAAATATAAGTATCCTTACACTCTTTACAGTGCTACTGTACATACTTTATTAGAAGTTTTTTAAAAGCCTAATCACAATAAATTGCAAGCCATTCAAACTGGGTTTGCATAGATTAATCCTTTAAGTTCACAATAATGTGGAAGGATAGTTGATTATTCTCGTAGACAATTGTTGTTTTGATGTTTTGTTTTGTTTTGTTTTTTAAAATGTGAAGCCATTCAATATCGTTTTGAAATTGAGTAGTCTAGAATTGAGCCTAGGTGGCGCAGTGGTTAGAGTGTTGAACTGCAGGCCACTTCTGCTGATTCAATCTAGCGGTTCAAAT
>JANHFL010004185.1:87907-102536 GCA_032468155.1 Oxyrhabdium leporinum
TATAAGCTGTAAACCGCCCCGAGTCTTCGGAATGGGGCGGTATATAAATGTAAAAATAAATAAATAAAAAAAAATAAATTGATAAATTCTCTCACACACAAACACATTCTAATGTGTAATGATTAAAGGATTAGTCTAGGATCTAGATTTAACTACTTTTCAATCATGAACTGACTGAGGTGCAGTCTTTCTGTCACACAGAGATAAACATGTAAAAAGTTA
Source organism: Oxyrhabdium leporinum (assembly GCA_032468155.1). NCBI lineage: Eukaryota > Metazoa > Chordata > Lepidosauria > Squamata > Cyclocoridae > Oxyrhabdium > Oxyrhabdium leporinum. The sequence goes on from JANHFL010004185.1 coordinate 88,130, forward strand.
AGGTTACCCTGGTAACTATATGAACATATCCATAAAATTTCTTGGCTATAACCTTTTTCCATGATTTTTAATTTAAAAAAAACCCTTCCCAGCTGTAGGAAATAGCACTAGAATTCTCTGGTGATGAAGGCCCGACTCTAGTTTCCAAACCCAGCAAGGACGCCCAGATGCTGCCACTGGCTGAGGACTAAAAATGCCACCTTACATTCCTGGAGGAAAGAATAAAGCCAGAACCGAATAAATAAGTTCAGTTAGTGAAATACAGAAGCAATTTAGCCAAAGTACACACAATGTCTTTATGCTACTTGAAAAGAACTTCAGAGATGTTCAGTGGCTGGCCCAAATGATTTTTTATTTTCTTCTACCACGCACCATTATCTTCATTTCTGTTGCTTTTCCTTTTAAATCTGATTGTTTTTACAATAAGGAAACATATTTTCTTTAATCAAGAATAGTTGCTGAATTTAGTACGAAGATCCTTTTTCAAAAATTTCTGTGGGAGATAATTGTCCACTTGCCCAGCTTTGGAATGACAAGTCGTAAAGAGAAATAGCATTTGATAAGGTAGGAATTCAGAAATACACACTTAGACCCCATAAATTGCAAATATTGATGCCATCCACCATTGCCTCACATTTTTTAACAGTGCTGGATGGATTATCTCCACTGTATAAAAAAGACTTTAACAATGTCCAGCACACCAATGTCCTACGGTAGTAGAGCCAGGGCATTCTAAAATGGGATATAGAAGAACTGGTTATGGGGGTGGGATGCTGTCAGAGGGTTAATTTTTACTGTGAACTATTTCTACAGACCACTTATGTAAATACTACTACCATCACCTCCAGCCAAAGGATGCTTCAGCTCAGGTAGAAGAGCTATATTGACTTACAAAGTGTAGGATATAACTAGGGGGAGCCCAAAGGCAGGGTCAAATGTGTCATTAGTTTAGAGTCCTTATGCTCAGAGACTTAAGTCCAGCGAACTTAAGTTCCTTTGTCTCTTATCTAGCGCCAATTTGACTTGACTGTTAGTAGATCAGTTTCTTGGGTAAAGGTAGCATATATATATTTTAATATTTTAATTTATAGTTTATGTTCCAGTTCTTCAGCCAAAATTGTCTTCTGGTGGTCGTGGAAGCTGGCAAATCTTTACCTGAGAATGGCCACTATTCAGACTACCATCAATCACAAAAGTGACATGTTGGCTACTTTGTCCCCATCTATCCGAATACTCTATGCTGTGGAAGCATGGGATGAGATACCTGTTTGATGGAAAGGGTTGACAAAGACTGAAATATCCAGGAAGCCCTTTGTGGCTAGCGTGCCTGCTCTGCATTTGGGGATTTCCATTTTGTTCTCCTTTGGATATTTGGGGGTATTGTCCCATCCTATGTCTACTGTGGGCTCTAAATCCAGTGTTACCATGGCCTCCATTAAGTGGATCGAGAACAGGTCTAAGAATTCCTGAGAAAAAGTACAGTAAGTAGTAAGCCATCTTTGTTGCCCACCAGTTTGCCTCCAGTCACCCTGGGACCCTCATGTTTTAAATGGTCTGGTGGATTCTGGGGTCTGGATGCTGATCCTCTCCCTCATCCAGGAACAATTTTTCCTTTGTGACTTGTCTGAAAGAAGGCATCTGAGCCCAATGTGCACAAAGTTAGCTTGCTAGCTATTGGTACTGCTAAGGTGAATGGCTGAGAAAAATCAAGAAAAAACAAACAGTCATCACAACCTTTTTAGCCGGTGAGTGGGATGGAGATACCCACTTCAGAATACCATGGCGCCACTTATTGGAAAAAGCTTCAAATAAATTTTTCCTCTGCACTGTCTTTTGCTTGCATTTTCTCTGCAACATATTGATATAATAACCTTTGTATATCACATCAATAAAGCAACCTTTACTCTCAGTAATACATCATAGAGAGAAAAATAAGAAAACGATAGATTGCAAAATACATTTAAAGCCCAACAAGCTAATGTAATTCTGCATAGCGAAAAAGCTCTCTCCATTCCAACCATCAAAAAGTTCTAATATTGCAATAAATCTTACCCAAATGCCAGTTCTCAATAATGAAGCCATTTCACGCATATCAGCTAAGACATTTCTATAATAAAAAGTGGTAGCCTATAAACCTAAGCAACCATTTGCTTTGCTATTAGAACTGTATTTCTAACAGTTCTCTGCTTTACCTATGTAGGGATCATTCAGAAGAGAATTTCAGGATATCTGCATTTGTACTAGCTAGCCACTGAGCAATAATTCTTTCTTAACTAATTCTCAAAAGAATCCTATTTATACAATATATCAGTTCATATACTCTGATGATATATCTACAGCGTAATCACTTCACCCTTTACAAGAGAGTTTCACTGAGAAAAAGCTACATGCAAATGTGTAGCTGCACAAATCTATATAAAATATGTACCAACTCAAACAAATCTTTCTAGAACAATCTCCCTGTTAATTTAGTTCAAGGATTTACATCTTTCCTAATTTTTTTTGACACTTATGCATTAAAATAGATGTTAAAACTAAGGACAGGCATTCTTCTTCAGAATCCCTGCTAGCAAAAAGTGGTTTCTGCTTGTCAATCTAACCTCTTTATTAAAATATTTCTATTCTAATACTTTTGTGAACAAGCATATATATGCGCAAGAATCCTATTTCAAACAACACCTAAGTTTGTGCTCTTCCAACTTTTTCCTCTTTTCTTCAAAACCAAAGTTATAATAACAGAGACAACACATTTCATGCTATTCTGAAATCGTCATTGTCACAAAACTATCTGCACTTTGAGATATCAGAAAACTGTTCTGGCTCTAAAAAAAGCCACTGGATAATGTTTTTGTTTTCTTTTGCTCATGAGAATCAGACTGGATATTAAGATAAATTAACGCAAGCTTTTACAGATCCCATTATTAGGATTTCCACTTTCTCTCTGTCTACAATCCTAATACTTAAGCTTACTTTACTGTTCTATCATACTAAAATTGTCATAAGGCATTTATCACAACACTGTTTAAACTGTCTCAACAAACCACGTTTCTTAAAGCTTCTTTTTCTTTCTGAATTGGACAAAATATGTGGCACAGAAAAGCCATGGAAAGATACATGCTCGGCATTACATGACAAGATAGAAAGACCTGCACATGGGTTAGAGAACAAACAATATTCGATATCATCAAGAGAGTAAAAGAATTGAAATGGAAATGGGCTGGTATTGGTTGGAAACATTCAGAAGAGCTTTCATCCTGCAGTGGATAGACAATGGCTAAAATGATGATGATAATGATTCTTTTCAACAGCTAGTTCTAACCTTTAAAGGGTTTATAGCAACCTCCATATTGGGTTTTCTTTAAAGAATCTAAGCAATATTTACACATTTCATTTAAAACAATATAAGCTTTAAGAAAATGGAAAAGGATTTTTTTTTCTTGTTCGCTACCTCCAAAACAAAGTTTAATCTTAAACTTTCTCTAAGTCATCTACTAATAAAGAGTGGACAAGATTTTTAGTTCCATCAAGTATGGTAAACAATCACTCCTAGTCTCACTTCTTTACCAATTATATGGACAAGGAACTAATTTTCTCCCATACACACCCAATATGTACACAGAATGATGTTTAGATCTCATGGTCTAATGGAAGAGATTCCTTTGAGAATTATGGGTGTCACTGACAAGTACAGGCTGAACTTTAATCTTGGTTATCTTGGAGATAACCGTAAGGGGTATTCTGTTGAACATACTATTTTCAAACTTTTTCAAACAAAATCATTTGCTTATTCATTGAGAACATAAGGTAGATTAGAAGTCTGCATTCACAACTGATCTTTGGAGACTCCAAGTATCACAGAAAGCTTCAGTGCTTCACCAAGCTTCCTTATTCTTTATGATTATTTTTTTCTATAATGCCTTTTTCTCAGAAATATTCAAATACACAAGCTGAAATAATGTGTGATAATGAGACAGGCAAGGCTGTTGCTCAACAGCAACAAGTCCAAAATATTTTTATCAAAACGTTCTTCAAGGGGTTTCAGAAAGCCAGAGACTGATATTGGCAAGATGGGTCAGTTTATAAACAGAAGGGGTGAAAAATCATCTGATCTGAAAAAAACTATTCCATCATTCTACATTTGTGGAAGCAAACTGCAGACATTCAAATTTTCTTCAGTCAAATGGCAGGGGCAGGGGGGAGGGGGAAATCGGCTAGAACTGGAGATATTTGATAATGACATTGGAAGACTCACAGTTAATTCGTGTAATTGTTTTTGCAGGCAAATCTCAGGTATCATGCAATCTGAAATGATTACATTGGAGATACTAATCTAAAAGGATTAGCTGGCAGATACAAAAGGCTTAAAACCGTTCTGCCAACCGAAATAAACCAGAGTTGCATAACTGGTATCTTCCAGATTTAGCTTCCATGATCAATAGCACAGTACGTTGGAAGTTATACTTTAAAACATTTATAGAGCACCAAGTAGCCTAATCTTTAAACAGACAACATGGAATTAAATGGGTCAGAATGTTGTACATTCATACATTACTGACACTAAACTCTACATTGAATGAAATTGTTCTATTAATCAATTCATATATTCCTTATGCGATTCTTACCTTTTGCAATTTAAAAAGACGTTATGGCTAATTTTTACACATTCTCTTTAATACCTACTTTATACTTTTCAGATTGTTTGTGAACTACCACATATAACTTACATTTTCCTCATTTCAGCGGCAGTTATTCTTTAAAACCTAAGATCATAAATTTGGCAAGGGAAAAAAAAGGCCATAACAGAATGTGATCATTTGAATTTCAAACTGAATCTTTCTTGCTTTCTCCTCAATTAGACCAAAACATGTTGATTTAAAAGGTTTGTGTCTGTATGTTTCTTTTTTCAAACTTATTTTTAGACAGAATAATGGGCCCCCTGCTAGCTTGGCATTTGCTCAAAATTTTTGTCCCCGCAAATCAAATCTGTTGCTGGAATTTTTCCCTCTGCTTTCCCTGCTCCCCCTGCTCCCCCTCCTCCCCCTTTCAAAATACCAAGGCACATTAACCAAAAGATAAAAAGCTTGGTTGCTGATATTACAAAGCACAGGGCAGGTGGTTAATGTTTTTTTTTAGCACAAATATCTGATAAGATTCCCAGGGGACACTAGAAGCAAAAGGATGTTTCAACAGAAGTGAAACATTTGCATCATGAGTTGGGGATAACCTTATTTTTAATCTTTACCCTAAGATTTGTCTAGTAATTTTTAAAACAAAAAACAAAAAAAATGTTTTAATGACATGAACGGACATTGAGAAATTTGGAAATCTAATGGGTTATGAAATATTGTGAACTGGTAAGAAATTTGCTGTTTATAGCAAATGTTTATTTGCTTATAGCAAATCAGAGCGACTATCTATCTATAGTACTAACTCTAACTTTCAGATAGCAGTATCTTTCCTAGCTCTACTTGAAGTAGTTGGGAGTTAAAATGTCCATGTGCAAAAGATATGCTTTCCAATTTTTCATTTCTGGTAGAGGTTATTCTTCTACAGTCTACAATCTCCAGTGGCATCCATCTCTTTAATTATTTGGGTCTAATTAGAGCTTCCGCCTCCTTTTTTTTTCCTCATCTCCTTTGTGCATTTGATTATTAATGGAAGAAAATGGCAGCCCCTATTGCACTTCATTCTTCCTGCTTTCTACTCCATATTTTTGACCACTATTGCAAAGAATAAGAAAACTCTCAGCACCAAGTAGAAGCATGAGACTCCATGTTTAACAATTGCCTTCTTAACAGATTTACCCACATGCATTTATACATTTCTCCTTAGACATTCTGCTTCATTGGAAACAAGGTTGTTGTTGTTGTTGTTGTTATTATTATTATTATTAAGTACATACTTTTATATTTATTATTAGGGATTTTAATTATTGTTATCCTCATTCTCTGAATTCATGAATTCTGACCTTTGGATGGATAAGACCATTGTTTTGGAAATAGAGTGACAGTCATTTATATTTTCAAACCATGTCCCACAGAACCTTTGGATTCTCCAGGAACTTGATTGGATTCTTTGACAGCCTAAGAACCTTTTTTCTTTACATTTCATCCAAACACAGACATTTTCTATCACAAGAACATTGTCCCTTCATCAGGAGTTCTAGGAACTTTTCTTTTAAACTATTAAGTTTCTGAAGCCTGGAAAAACCTGATTTGTATCACCTTAAAGTTTATGAAGTCACCTTCATTAGGAATTAAGGGACTAGCCTGATAAATGGTAATACTAAAATACTCAGCAACTTGCACTGCTGAAAAAGCAGTTGAGTACAATTATAATTAATTATAACACAGCTTCTTCTTTATCTAGGATTTTCTCATAATATAAGAAACCTAGCTGAGTGTGTGTGCAAACAACAGTTAATGGTAGGTTGCCACCTACTGACCAACTTTGAGAAAGCTCCCTTGGCAAAAAGTTCCTTCAAAACCAAAGTAGACATACTTGGGCAAATGTATGATGGTGATGGTGATGGAGGTTTTTAATCCAAACACTAACTTTCAACTTTAGAGGTTTAATTCTTTCTGGGCATCCTGTTCCATTTTAATTGCTCCTACTATTATCACTAGGCAGAATTTCAGGAATACAGGTCTCAACATCCATTGGAGGTGGCAATTTACAAGTGGGAAAATAGCAGGGTCAGAAAAGATTAAACGGGGTGCTCTTCGGATTCAAATTGTCTTAAGAAGGTTCTGAGCAGCACGTGACTCTATTCTGACAAGGATGATCTTCCAAAGGAGTGTTTTTAGGCTAAATAGTTAAAATGAATTGGACTACAAGACTATGTTAGTTTTCGCTCTGCGGTTAGAAAAACAACATACTTTCTTCAGAGTGTTATATTTTAAAAAAATAGCATTAGTGACATAAGACAGAGCATCTAAGCATTATACTCCAACACATAGATTTTTATGGGGGAAAAAACCCACTAGCCGCTAAGGAAAAAAACTGCTTTGCTCAGTCTTTTAAGACTTTTGTTGTATTAAAGCAAGATCTCATTCCTTCTATTTTTTTCTGTCTCCAATAATCTTTGGCCAGGTGTTTTGAATGTTCTTAAGATGACCATGGAGGAAATGACCTTCCCAAATTTGTCCACATCAGATACTGGAAGATGTACCTTATCTTGACAAGAGTGTTCATTTTAACTACATTTTACTTATAATCATTCATTTAGTGACCGTTCAAAGTTACAACAGTACTGAAAAAAGTGACTTATGACTGTTTTCACACTTATGACCATTGCAACAGCCCCATGGTCATATGATCAGAATTCGGATCACTGGCAACTGGTTCATATTTATGACAGTTGCAGTGTCCCAGGGTTATGTGAATCCCTTTTGCGACCTTCTGGCAAGCAAAGTCAATGAGGAAGCCAGATTCACTTAACAACTGTGGCAAGAAAAGTCATAAGGTGGGGCAAACCATACTTAACAACTGTCTTCTGTTTCTTTTAAAGAAATTTTGGGCTCAACTGTGGTCCTAAGTTGAGGACTACCTATCCTGTATCTAAAAGGAACAAATCAAGCTGTGCTTTGTAAATATCTAGTCTTTTAAAAGATTCAAAAGGTCTTTTCAATTAAAAATTCATTTAAAATCCTGAAAAATTACTGGTACTTTTCTGTCTAATCATTTATCAAGAACAAAAGCAGAAGCAGTTGTTTTGAAGAGGGTTATAACTGGGTTGGTATATTTTGTGTTAATGTAACTAGGGGCAAAGTCTTTCCTAACAACCTTTCCATTCTGTATAGTCTTGACAGCAATAAGAGAAGCATATAGATCTGGCCTCTTTTCGTATATTCTAATCAATGCATCATGGAAAATTGTGTGTCTTTGTAAAACAATACTTGGAGCCAATAGAAAAGTTCCTTCCTTGTTATAAATGAAAAATAACAGAAGCATCATTCTTTTTTGGTGACCTTACCGGCTTCATGCTTTTTTTTTTTACTTGAAATAATCAGACCTGGATCCCCGCAAACACAACAAGAAGATCCAATATGATAGAGATCCTTACATAATCCAATCTTCCCCCTACTGCTGACCTTCAGGTATGCTGAGGAATACCAGATTGGAGAAACTGGAGCAGAATCACTCCCCAATTTTCCAGCACGATCATTCATACTGGTTTGCTACTTGCATGATATTTGGATGCATAACTGCAATTACCTCCAGAAACTAAAATATGCCTATCTCTTCTTGAGTAAAGCTTATGTTTTCCCATTCATATTTTGGACAATGGTTGTTTGGGAGGGGGAAAATACTCAGGGTGACAAATATGTCATACATTTTCCATTCCTAGATATTTAACATAAGAAAATGAATATACATTTTCTTATTCCTATCACATATGGAGGGGGTGGTTGATCAAGTGACAGCACCAAGCCAACCTTGGCTGATAACACTTAAAAGGGTCTGGCTTGAGTGGTACCTGGAGACCACCAGGAAATTGCTATACTATAGGAAACTAGCCTGAAAATTCAAAAAGGAATAACAAATCCCTGCACTGGTGTCAGGAAAATAACATTTTATTTGTTTGATTTCTATAGCCGCCTATCTCAATAAGTGACTCTGGGCATAAAGTATTATTACATTCCTTCTACCTTCCTTGTCAGGAATTCAAATAGTGGTTCTCTAATCCAGCACAGGATTCTACCTTTTAAAGAAGATCTGTGGGAAGATACCACTATTAGACTATGCCAGGGCAGTAGAGACTAGCAAAAGATACAGGACTGCATCTTGTGCCACAACTATGAATAATCAGAGTAAATATTATTATTTACTCTTATTATTTATCTTTTTACTTATTCATTGAATTACTTGATAAAATTTTACCAGAATTTTTGTTAAGTCACTTAAGCTTCCCAGGGGAACCAAGGCCTACATCCTGGTCTAGATCACCCAATTCGTGATGAGTTCTCAACAAGAGAAAGTAGTCCTTCAGTCTATCTAGACTCAAAACACTTAAGATTTCAAAAATATTTTGTCTTGGTCTTGGAAGTGAACAAGGAGCCAATAGAGAATATGACTCCAGCAAAATTATTTAGTGAGGGTATGTCAACAGAGTATTTGAGGACAACAGTCTCAAGATGACCTCTAAAAATGTTCCTGCATGAAGTAATTATTAAAAATATAAAGAAGAGTTCATAGATCTTACTCATAAATTTTCTTAGAAACAAGCATTTAAACATTATGATACAGCAAATAAACACCCCACATAACTCTTCAAAGACTTGTTATCAGTCAAGAAGCTTCAGAGGGTAGGTTTGCCTTCAGGCAGAATATAGACTGTTCCACAACTGGGCACTTGTACTTCTCCCAGAAAAAAGATTTATTCTCAGTAAAATCAGGACTTTGATGACACTTTATCAATAAAAACTTTCTCTGCACAAAGAAAAATAGCCTTTCAGGTAGTTTTCAATAAAAACACAGCTTTTTGTACTGAGGTACAGTTAACTGTGTGAGATTCTTCCCGCCTTCTACAATCTAAACCAGTACAATGCAAGAGATAGATTAACAATCTTAATCAAAACTAGGACCTTGATACCACAGGGGGTTCCTCCATAATATCATCATAAATAAAACATACTTTAAGAAACAGCACTAGTCTTTTGAAGCCTAAATGATTTATAGTTATAGTCTTTCTATTCTGGGTTTGGTCCAGGCTAAACTGTTGCACCTCATTTTTTCTGAAATCTTTATAAGTGAAATCACTATATGGGATTTCATTCTGTTGAGTCAAAGCAAGTGGCAGCATCTCAGTGGCCTTAACTAAACTCAAAAACAAGAGAATTGGATCTAAATCGTATTTGGACTGGGTGACGCAAAAAAATCATAGGGCTGTAGATTAAACTAGAAAGCTTTTTTAAAAAATGATCAACCACTTTAGCCTTGTTACCAAGAAACATGAATATGTCCACATAGTCTCTAGGAATCACATTCAATCTGAGGGATATCTTATCTACTCTTTCTTGTAATCGGTTTTGGTCAGACACTTTTACTTAATATAAACTTAATTCCTGTTACTAACATTAAAGCTAATCAAAATATGTTACTTATACATCGCTTGCTGGGACGCCCAGTTTATTTGCCCATATTTAGTATTTATATCTATAGTAGATTTATAGTATATTACAGTTAGATTAAAATTTACTAAATATTTTCCTGGGGAAGATACCATAATATGTATGTGCAAAGGAAAACCTGTTCAAAATGTGATACATTTAACCCTTCTTCATTTCAACAATAAAAAGTTTCAAGAACTCGGTATACTTAAGCAGATTTCATAAATCTTTAGGCATATCTATTACATCTAACTTTATTTATTTATTTATTTATTTATTCATTTTTCAAATTTAAACTTTGATAGTGAATTCTTTTAAACCAGTGTTTCTCAACCTTAGCAACTTTTACAAGTCACGACTACAACTCTCAGAATAAGACTGGCTGGCTGGAGAATTCAGAATAACAGAGTTGGGAAGGGACCTTGGAGATCTTCTAGTCCAACCTCCTGCTCAAGCAGGAAACACTACACCATTTCAGACAAATAGTTGTCCAATCTTTTCTTAAAAATCACCAGTGTTGGAGCACTGGAGGGAACTTGTTTCAATGATTAATTGCTCAAACTGTTAGGAAATTTCTCCTTAGTTTTGATTGGTTCTCTCCTTATTAGTTTCCATCCACTGCTTCTTGTCCTGCCTTAGGTGCTTTGGAGAATAGATTGACCACCCACTTCATGCCACTCCTAGTCCTTCTTTTCATTAAACCAGACATACCCAATTCCTGCAACCGTTTTTCATATGTTTAGAATATCATATTCCAAAATAGCATATACCGTATATATATAAAATAAAGGTGTCAGCAGATACTGAACAGCTTGTATTCCCAAGAACAGAGAAAGGGTGGAATGGGATGAAAGTTCCGTGAGAAAATTAAAGCTGCTAATCTGTTTTCCAAGTGAAACATTTGAGGTGATTGCTCTAACCTGGGGCACAGTACATTCTCTCTATGGCATCGTTGTCACAGGAATCTTCAACCTCACTCCACCTGCTAAAATACGTTAGCTGAATGTGTCCTAAAAACAAAACGACAGGAGAAATCAAAACATTTTTCCCTTCCATTTTATGCAGAAGTGAACTGTAATTACTCCTTTTGTAGCTAAAAACAGTATCATTAAGAATAATGGCATCATTAAGTACTAGAAGCTATTACTGGGGGTGAATTTGCTGCACTGATAATGAAGCTCTAGACAGGAAATGAAGATACTAATTACAAGATAAAACGCCTTCTCAGTTAATTGGGAGCAACAGCGAATAAAAAGAAATGCATTTGCAAAAGTTCCTGACCTCGATCATTCAATAAGATGTTGTTTGGGTTCAAATCGCGGCAGACAATTCCTTCCTGATGCAAGGCATCAAGGGCTACCACCATTTCAGCTGCCCATCTTTGAACACAGCCTTCAGGGAGGTAAAATCTGGAGGTTAGTGCTAATCTCTCATCCAAGTCCTGAAAAAGATGATGTATTTCATTCTCTCCTCTGCTCCTCACATCCAACTCTTTGCTTTCTGCTTTGTGTGACAAAGAGCGGGCTGTTCCCTCTTTACAGTTTTCTCCAGTATGATCAGAAAACAGCAACACAGCTTCACTGTCCACATCTAAGCTGTCTTCCGTAACAACTACTTGTGCACTGGCAACCATGACATTGTCCTTTATGCTGAAAATATCTAATGATGATGATGTTGCTTCTCCGAGTCCTTGAAAAGCCATCCTGTCCCCAAAACCAACTGAGTCACTAGCAGCTGTATTGAATGTCCTAGCTGTTTCCTGATTGTCTTTGCATAGTCCTTGTGATTTTTCTTCCTTCAGATGCTCTACCTTTTGCTCAAGCACTCTGCTTTGTTCTGCACTGTTATTCAATTGCAAGACATCGGGGGTTTCCAAAAGTTTGCTTTCCAAAATGTCTCCATTCTGTTCCATCAGTTTTGTTGGTCTATCCACTGAAGCTTCTTTCATTTGCTCCATAATGCCTGGCAAGTTGACCAAAAGGTCAGGTCTTCCTTCATCAATACTACCAACCTCATCAAAGGCTACATCCTTAAATGATATCACAGGCACAGAGTCATTAGAACCCCTGCTGATAGTATCCTGAGATGCAAAGCCTAATTTGTTTTCAATGACTTCAAGGCTCTTATCCTGATCTAATGTAGGAAAAAATGGCTTGAAAGATTCTGATTTTAAGTTATGAAGTTTATCTCCAAAATCAAGACCCAGAAGTTCACTGGTGCTATCTTTACTATCAATTCTGAAAAATTCCATGGGGCTGTTCTTGGATTTATTTAATGATTCTGATATCATAGTAGGATTGGCAGTTTCTGGATTCACATTGTCAGCAAACTCTTTTATTTCCTGACATGTGAATGCAGATTCCAAGTTCCTAGTAACAACTTCATCTTGAGCTTTGAGGCCTCTTTGCTCTTTGCTAATGAGAACATTATCATCTGGTTTCAGGACAGGTTCCTCATTTAATGAACCAGGGTCAATTTTTTCTTGACTATATTCGTTGCATAATGTAAGATAACTTGTGGTACATTCCTCTTCTGAACTAGACCCAGAGTCAATCCACTTAGGAGAACTTTCCTGATCTTCTTCTTGGTTACTACTACCATCCTGAGAACTTGGAGTGAGACTGGTCTGCAGTGGTAAAACCTTTAATACATTGTCCCCATTACTTCTTCTGGAGCCAAGGCTACTGCTGATATCCTGAGGACTAGGACTTGCCTGATGCAAATGTATTTTGGTACAACTGGATTTTCTGGATTTAGGGGCTTCAAAGCTTTCTTCAGGGCTCCTGTTCAAGAATTTACTAATGTAAGACCAAAGTTTGCCTCCTGTAAGAAAAAAAACAAAGTAACCAAAGTTAGTTGTATTTCATTAATGCCTAACTATGGCAGATGGTGAAATTATATGTAAGTATTAACATTAGTAGAGGATGCTATCCGCTCTTCTGTATTTTTATACCATCCATCATCTGCAACAGCAGAATGATATTTAAACATTCTAAACGGTTTGCAATGAAAGTAACAAAAGAACCTCAGGAGAAAAAATCAAGAAATAACACAAAGTATGCATTTCATATCTACCAAGTTGAAAAATATTCAAAATGCTCAAATCGAGATCTGAAAATCAAAATTGAAAGATTATGGCATAATCTAGCCAGTGGTTATCATTTTGCCATACCAGAACTTGGTATGGACATGGACAGCACTTCGAAAAAACCTACCCATTGACAAAATGTCCATCCAACATGTATTATGCTGATCAATTACAACCTCCTAAGTTCTTAGGAAGAACTCGACACATATAAAGGCCAACATCTGCTAAAGAATAGGCAGCTGTGATTTCACATCCTTGTTTATATAGTAATGGTAAAGTAATAGAAAATGAAGAAGGTAAAATGATCTGAGATTTTGGAATTCAAAAAAACCAAGCACCTGCTACATAACACCCCAGACTTAACAAATGTTGATAAGACAAAAAGGTCTGGATAGTGGATGTGGCAGTATCTGAAGGCAGGCACAGTAGAAGAGAAAAAATGGAGAAAATCACAAAATATACACCCTGCAAATAGACATAAAATGACTATGGCAAAAAAAAGAAGCAAAGATTGTGCCAATAGTAATAGATGCCTTGGGTGCAATCTCAAAACAACTGGAATATCACTTGAACATCATCAGCATTGACAAAATCACCATGAGTCAATTGCAAAAGACAGCTTTACTTGGAACAGCTTACATCATGCAACGATATCTTTAACACCTTCAGACAACAACATCTGCCTATCCCAGGTTCATGGGAAGGACTGAATAGGTGGATGAAAGTGCCAAATCCAGTCTGAACATCTGGCTGACTGTGCAATGAACCATAATAATAGTTTTGTGGGGATCTTGCTGCTTTTTTCTCTCTGTAGCCCTCCCCCAGTTATAAAAAGGAAAAATAATCCTCCATTGGGATGCCAGTTTCAATCTCTTCATCTCTGTACCACATTCACATATACGCTCCAGGGCAGGAAGGACATCCATAGCCAATAAAGATCACTAAATATAGTTTATCAATCACATTGCTTCAAATACCTGTCAATATCCTGAGGCCATAGATCAGCTGACTATCACCTAAATTTAGATCTACCATATATTTTAAATAAACTATGAGCTTGAAGTGGAACTCAAAATGGAAGCCAATGGAAGCCTTGTTTGTTGCTAATAAATTACTGAAATTTAAAATGTGACATTTATTTAAATTTATTGACCACCCAACTATAATGCATTCTGGGCAGCATAAAAACTTAAAAAAACCCTAACCC
>JANHFL010004187.1:0-10695 GCA_032468155.1 Oxyrhabdium leporinum
CTTGGCGACGTTTCGATGAAGTCTCATTCATCATCTTCAGGCTTGTGTATTCGGCCTCGTTCTTCTCCGAATGGCCATATATATATATGGAAAATATATATATTTTCTTTGGTGAATTTATTAAATATAACTGGCTCTTTTTCAGGCTTATTTTTAAGCCAGATGGTTCTTCTGCTTTGTGCAGCTCTTGTATGTGTCTTTGTAGTTCTTCTGGGTCTTGTGAGAAGAGAACAACCTCATCTGCAAATCTTAAATGATTTAAATAGGACCCATTGAGTTTTAGTCCATCTTTTGCCACTCTAGTTTGTGAAATACTTCTTCAAGGCAGGTGGAGAAAGGAATAAGTAAAAAAAGATACAAAGTTGAACATCACTGTTGAAAATATTTTTCACAAATATAAAACCAGCCAAAAGTAAGTACATCTCCTAGAAAACGTGTATACCACTTGTACTGGCATAGGATTTCAGTTATCAGATATCTACAAATATTGGTAAATAAATATAATCAAATAGTTATTAATAGTTAGATTATGGGAAAAGGGGAAATGTTACGTGTGGTCTAATTTTGCACTTATTAACTCTGTTCTTTAGTTCATCATATTTTTTGTTACTTTACCAATCTCATTTTCTATGTCCCTCATCTCTCCCCTTATATGTATTCTTTCTCTTCCTTTTTATTGCAGTGCCCATTTCATATCTTTCCTTTTCGAATTCTGTTCCATCTTAGCTAATTTGCTTGATGAACTCGAGATGGGAAATTGCATTTAATATTTTGAGGGGCAGTTTTGTTTTCTCAGCTCAGATTTTATAATCTGCCAAGCCTTGAAGTTCCACCAGAATTGCTGAGACTCACTCCATTAAGCAGAGGATGCTATTTTAGCTACATAAGCTTTGGCATTTATGATATCAAGTTGGAAAATAGGAGGATACTGAAAAACAGGAGGATACTGAAAAACAGGAGGATACTGAAGCTTTTTTAACAAATCCCATAAGAATCATATGAGATTATTAAACTTCAAAGAATAGAAAGAATGTGCTGTTTGCAAAAAAGCAAAGAAAAAGAATCAAGACTTGAAGTAGTCTGAGTGGAATTAGGTGGTAACTGAGGGCTTAGAGATGAAAATTCTGTTACACAATTAAGCACAAGTGGGGAATAGAGAGAGAGGGGGTAGAGTCCTTTGAGTTTTGAATATTAGAGATACTACAACAGATAACCGAAACTAAATAATTGGACTAAAAATAAGTTTCCTGTATTGAACAGCTTTAGAATATAAATAAAACAAATACATATTCATACAAACATTTATAAAAAGCATAAACATAAGATGGGAGATAAAAAAAGATAAGATTTTTTGAACCATAACTTTTAAGTTAATTGCCATGGTAAACATTATAGTTTTGTGTCAGATCACAATATGACTTCTGTATAGTTTAGAATATTCTGGAATCACAAAAATATAAATTCATATATTATTATTCTGGTTTAGAAAGTTGTGGCCATAAGCCTTAAAGAATATTCTGATATTACATCATTATTTTCATTGTGTACTGTTTTATTAAAGATTATATGATTTTGATTATATGTTTTATGATATAATCATATATTTATATAATTTTGAACTTGAAGTTTGAGGTGTCAAGTCAACTGGAAATATTGAAAGTCTAATGCTATTTTGCCTTTGAAACTATTCATACTGATTTTCAGCATTTTGAAATGTGATCTGTAGAATGATGCTTAATTTATCCGAACCAGCAGAACAGTTCTATTTCTTGGTCAAAATAAAAAGGTATGTTTTTTTAGGATCTGACTGTCAACGGAACTTTTATGTAGATGAAGCAGTCCCCAAATGGCACAATGTAGACAGTTTAGTCATCTTTGAAAAGCAATTAGCAACAAATGAATTGGACTGAAAATAAATATAAATGCTACCTGAAACTTGGGTCAAATGTATTCTGTCACTATAGCTTCATTGTTGATCTATTTATGATAAAACTCTAGAGGAACTCTAAAAGAAAGGCAACAATGCAGCTAATCATCATCATTGTCCTCATCCTGGTCCTCATTCTCCCATAAAGCAAATAAAACAAATGTATTCAGTATGGCTTGGAATGAATATTTAAAATATAAAAATCTAATTGTCTTATTTCCTGCCAGGTGGTATAGTGATTTAGTGAATCAGCAGGTTGAAAGATGCCAAATAGAAATACCTGAGTGAGAAAATGCAGATTAGAACTTCCTATATAGATGGTTGTGTGGCCTAAGCTTTCCATACATTAAAGAAAGCATAGCCTATCTTGATAACTGATTCCACTGTCAATCTTTTATTGCTAGGAAGTTTTTTTCTACTACACGTAGTCCTTGACTTACAATAGTCAGTTTAGTGACTGTTCAAAGTTACAACGACACCGAAAAAAATGACTTAGGACCATTTTTCACACTTATGACCCTTGCAGCATCCCCATAGTCACGTGATCAAAATTTGGACACTTGGCAACTGACTCATATTTATGATAGTTGTAGTGTCCCGGGGTCAAATGATCCCATTTGTGACCTTCTGACAGCAAAGCCAATGGGGAAGCCAGATTCACTTAACTATGTGGCCAAGTTAACTGCAATGATTCACTTAACAACTACCGGTATTGCAAGAAAGGTGGTAAAATGGGGCAAAATTAACTTATCAAAGTCTCAGTCAGCAACAGAAATTGGACTACTTGTATACAGTTGAAAACTGCTTCTCTGCCACTTAAATATTTTTCCATGTCTTGGTATAGAGCAGGTCTTGACCTTCTATGAGTCATCTTTCTAGGTGTTTAAAGACAGATATTATATACCCTCACCTATCTTTTCTCACAGAACACTAAATAGATCCAGCTCCTTCATAGGACAAAGATTCTTAATCTACTGATCATCTTTGAAACATTTCTCTGTGATACATTCTTAATGGGGTCTGTTCAAAGCCAAATAGTTACATTAATTCAAATCATATTCAGAAAACTAGTATCTGTCAGATTAGTATCCCATTCAACACTATCTTGATATTGAAAATATGGCTTTAAACCCATAAAGATTAAGTCAGCCTACTATTCATTAAAATTATATTTATGCTTTAGATTCTCATCATTGCAGGTGATGTAGATGATAATCAAATTTAGCCTTTTTATTGATGTTGTCTTAGATTTAAATTTAAATTCACCATTTAAATTTGAAATCTGCTGGTTTCAATATTTTATGTTATTCAACATTTAATTTGTTTTAAGTATTCCACTCCCCTGCCACCATTTCTTTATTTCATCAGGTTTATTGATGTTTATGCATTTCCTTCTGAGCAATGTGGTTAGATGTTTTAATTATATGAGACACATAATAGTTTTGGTAAATGAAAAGCTAAGCTAGTTACTGATGCTTATTATAAAGTTAAAACTTGTTTTTTTACTTAAATCAATATTTATGATCCAACCTCAACTCTTTCCAAGCTACTTTTGTCCATCACATCCTAATGGGACATAAACTTCTTTCTAACTCTGTGATAGAAGCAATCATACTGTTCATCTATACCCTATTTCAAAACTTTTTGGCATCTGCCATGCCAAAATAGTTTTTGGGAATCAGCCTGAATACTAAGAAGTAAGAAGGAAGTTGAAGGAAGTAAGAAGTAAGCAAGAAGTAAGAAGGAAATAAGTGAGAGGGAAGTTGTAAGTTTGAAGTTTGATGGTTCTGATTTTCTGTAATGAAATTTTTGGTAGCCACCATCAGCCTAAAGGTTGGGATTTGGAGGCTTTGGTAAAAAGGATGGGGGTAGTGGTGGCGGAATCAGCTTGACCAGCTTGTGTAGATCACCAGTTAGTTCTCATGCATTAGCTGCATCCCTCTGCCAGCAGCAGTTCTGGTCACCACAATATAAAAAAGAAGTTGAGAATCTGGAAAGAGTGCAGAGAAGAGCAACGAAGGTGATTATGGGTCTGGAGGATGAAAGATATAAAGAACAATTGCAGGAATTGGATATGTCTAGTCTAGTGAAAAGAAGGACTAGGGATGACATGGTAGCAGGGTTCCAATATTTGAGGGGCTCCTAGAAAGGTAAGGGGGTCAAAATATTTTCCAAAGCACCAAAAAGGCAAGATGAAAAACAATGGATGGAAGCTAACCAAGGTGAGAAGCAATCTAGGAATAAGGAGAAATTTCCTGACAGAACAATCAGTGGAACGACTTGCCTTCAGAAGTTGTGGATGCTCCATCACTGGAGGCTTTCAAAAAGAGACTTGGACAACCATGTATCTGTAATGGTATAGGGTCACCTGGTCAAGCAGTGGCTTGGACTAGAAGACCTCTAGGGTCCCTTCCAACTCTATTATTCTATGTTCTATGCTATTGACAGTGTTTTCAATCTTTAACCCAAATTAGATATGTAAGATAAAAAATTCTATAGATATTATGCCTTTACTCTTCTATCTTTAATTTAGCCTACCCCTTTGCTATTGGTCATATTTATAATATAAATGAATCATTTTAAACCTAACCTTGTCATAATGTTTGTAATGGTAAGGAACATAACTACAGATGTCAGAATATGAGTTAGAAAAAACAACTAGGAAAAGCATTTACTGAAAAGATGCCATTTTTATGGCAAAACAAACATATTAGTAAGCTATTACAAAGCTTGTCTAAATTATACTGAACAGCTATGTTTGTCTTTGTGGACAGGTGTGCCTACAGACTTATATTCTCCTATTCAGGCAGTCTACTTTTCAATATGCTATAAGTTACAAATTCATGCACTTTAACGTTCCTCTCTTTTACATGGACCTTCCCTTAATTTGTTACTGCACAAAAAAGTTTAATTTAAAATAAAAAAGTATTAGCATTTGGATTATCCTATAAACAAATAAACAAAAGCACTACTTGGCTTATAAATGCATATAACAGTTTCTTACTGCAGTTTGATGTGACGTCGGCATTATTTTGAATCTGAAAATAGTTTAAGATTCTGATTTTTTTCCAGTTTACAAATTAATAGATAGATGGAAAGGCACCGCCTTTTTATTCTAAAGCTTTCCCCCAAATTCTTTGATAAATTAATAGGTTTTACAGCAATCGGTATAATGGAAAAATATTCTTGTGTCCCTATGTTTACAACAGAAGTTGACAAATGGTGGCATGTATAGCTTTGCAGACATTATTGTGCCACAGTATCCTGTAATTTCTGGTAGTGTCAAACAACACCGTGTAAATACTTCACACCTAGTGGTACAATCTAATAGTATTTTAGGGAGGTTGACAAAAGCAAGCAGACTAAGATAGTCATAACTCACAGAAATGGTAGAAGAGGACCAATAAGGCAAACAAATACATATGTGCATATTCATTTTTGCAAATTACATAGCAAGAAAGTCTGTGACTAACTGACCTGCCTACCTGCTACATGTTGACCAGAAGCTGCGTAATTGATGGTAACAAGGTCCTTCTCTTGCTACTTATGATCTTTGCCTTTTAACAGACTTGAAATGTACCCCTGTAAAAATTAATAGCAGGAGAAGGAACCTAATTCACCGTTATATAAAAAGAGGATGAAAATAAGGTTTTGAGATGGATCCTGAATTCTATCCTCTCTTTTTAGTTCTGATAATCATTAATTGTAAAAAAAAATAGTATGTGCAGGTCTGTTCTATACAAAACTACAGATATGCCTAAGAGAACAGGAATTGTAAGAGAGTCTTACCATGGCTGTCAGGGCAGCCTATCATCCTGAGGATGATATTTCTTTCCTTGCATCTCAGCATAATGTTTCTTGTCTAGCTCCCACTGTTGAGTACAAAACACAGTAACATTGCTGTCCTCTGCCTTTAAATTTCAACACAGTCTAATTGCTTGCTTTTTTACAGGGATGTCTTTATGGTGTGGTCAACAGAGTCAAGATGGCAGGTGTGATGGTGTGATTGAAGCTCTGCCTGATTTCCATTTATATTGCATGCGTTCTTTTACATTTTCAAATGATGTATTATCTTAGTTAGCCAACTCAATTTTATTAAGCAGTAAAACCCTGAAACTTTTATGAAATACAATAAATTACAACCATTAATCACTTTTCCTTAGTCCTTTCCTCATTCTTTTAAAATTATAGTTTATTTTAAGGTAAAGTCCAGATGTATATGAACATAAGAATGCAAAAAGTAAGAGAAAAAGATGGCAAAAAAGCAGAATAGAGAACACACTTTCTTTATATACAATTTGGACCATAAACAACTATACTTTACAAGAAATAGTTGCATTTTTGGAAGGTCCAGCTGTTATGCAAAATGAAAAGACTGCTACAATTCTTGCTTCTACTCATTTAAGATTACTTCCATTTTTGATATAACCAAAATCGTATAACCAAGCTTACTTTAATTATGATTTTTTTTCCTGTTTTTACTAAACATATAGTGCGCATGAACTATGCCTCAGTGGCTGTTTTTCCCCCTTACGTTGTAAAAGTTACTAGGAATTGTGGGTTCCTTAAATTTCAAGTAAAACATTATGGCTATTGATTTAGAAGTGACATTTATTATAAATATTCTGGTTAAAGTATGATTTAATAGTGTACAATTAATAACTGAATAACAGTTTGAGTGCATTTTCATTTATCTTACTTTGCCAGCATGTGGCACTGTTTTCTGTAAAAACAATCAGCAACTTCATATTTTTTTTTGCTAAAAAGGCAAATCTATTCTGTCAAATGCAAACATGAATTGTTGGATTGAACACCAGGTTTCATATTTTGCATTATCCTACTTAACCCTTCGGAACATTTACTTTTTCCCAGGATAACAGTAAGAATTATCCTACCTATAGAAGCAAAATACTAAGAGCAACAGTATCTAAAAATTACTTGTTCATTGAAGTAGTGCTTCGCTGATCAAATATATTACCTATTTAAAAAGAGATTAACATGAATTATTAATCAAACCTAAATTATGGATAAGATTTGCTAAACAGTTCAGTTGGTTTAAAAACATAAAATTGTTTGCTTCAGATATGTAAATTAATTAACTGTGGCTTCAAAACATACTCCTACACAAAAGGAATTCAAATACTTTCCTTTAAGAATTGCAAAGTTTATGAAAACATTATATTTATATTGATTCCAGATCTATCTTCTATAATATGAATATGAATATATACTTATATTCACATATTTGAGAGCCAGTTTGGTGTAGTGGTTAAAGCATCAGAACAGAAATCAGAAGACCATGAGTTCTAGTCCCACAAAGCCAGCTGTGTGCCCTTGGACCAATTATTTTCTCTCAGCCCTAAGAAGGAGGCAATGGCAATCATGTATAAGAAACCTTGCCACAAAAACTGCACAGCCTTCACAGTTAGACATGATTGAATGTGTGTGTATGCATATTTAATATGTGGCACGGACTAGTAGCATGATTGCATTTTGACAGGAATTTCTTGATTGCAGCCAATAATAAATTTCCCTAGTTACCTGTTTTGCAGAGTAAATGAATTACAGTATCCAAACTGTAGTTCTCAACTTCTTTGTTTAAGTATTAAAGTATAACAAGAGAAAATCTAGCGCTATAAACACAGTCATTATTCTAAATAATGAAACCATTATTTCAAACCATGGATAACAAAGTTGCCATCTGCATTCAATATAATTATTGATTATGATTATTTAGGGATATTTTAGAATTATTTGGATGTGCCAAATGAAATTCAGTCTTATGACTGAGTTCATATAATATTATATAGAAGGTAAGCCTTGATGAACCATTATAACTTCATGCAATAAACTAAACCAACATGAAACAATCACATTTTATTTTAGTGTGAGGAATTGCAGGAAAGTATGATAATGAATTCATTTTCAAACTCTTGTCACCAAAAATAAATATTATTTTTCCAATCAGGCTCTTCAAGGAGTTTTCATTGGAATTGCAAAGAATTCATAGATGGGGAATGTATGAATATGTGACTACCAGTTGGAATATTGGTGTATCTCAAGTTTTTGTAGCCTCATATACATATTCAAATAGAACTTTACTGGATATCTGTAAAAATTGTGCCCATGTACATATATTAATGGTTAGGTGTTTCTCCTCAGAAAGCAGCATTTTATGTGGGAATTGAGTTTAACTGGTGTCAAACAGACAGTATGTGTCTGGAAAATGAAATTCTTACTTTAAAAGAATTCAAGTCTTGTCAATAATGAACTTTCTGAAAAAAAAATAATCCCGGATCCCTATGCAGTTCTAACTGAAGAAGCATTCTAACTTTTTAATTTAATGGAATTTAATGGAATTTAATTTAATGGAATAATTTAATTTAATTTATATTAGATAGCAGTATAAAATTATTGCTGAACAAAGTTGGAAATGTTTTCAAGCATTCTTTTTAAAATTTTGACAAAATGGAATATTACTTATAAGAGTAAAGTTTATATTTTAAATACTCAAGTTTGGTAAATTTGGTAAATTTTCTTGCATTGGTTATACTCAAAGTAATACCTGTATGATTTTGAATTACGATTTGGAAAGAGGAAAAATATATTACTATAAGCCTATAATTAGTACTGTTCATGAATGTGTACTCCAAATCTTTCTTTTTCTCATTTTAACGCAATGGAATAACGCCATTAAATTGTTGTATAAATCAGATCCTTTCAGTGGCAAGTCCTTGTTTGTAAGATACATTTCTCTTTTAAACACAGTGGTTTTTAATGAACTGGAAGACTATTATTTGGTTTAGAGACATTTAGAAAAATAATCCATACTACCATTATTTAGAGATTGTTCCCAGTAAGTCCAGTGGATCTTTCACAGATACAAATTCTTTAAAAAAATGCACTGTAGGACTTAATTTACAAATAAGCAAACTAGGATTACACTCTCAGGCTGTATTTATGTGGGATTATTTCTGAATACATTCAATTGTATTCTTAAAAGATTTTTTATATATGCTATCTCATTGTTACTATGATTTTAAGTAACTTTTAACTATCTTTTCTCTTTTAACTTAAAAAATATTACTATTTATTCTTTTGTTGTTGCTTAGTGCACAGATTATTATTTTAAAAAGTATGTGCTGATTTAGAGTCTTCAGAGTGGAAAAAGGACTGTTCAAGAAGTAATTTAAAAAATCTGGTGTCCTGTAACTAATTTCTAAATTTCTTTAAATCTGAATACAGGAAATGACTATTCTGTGGTTGATTTATATTGTTTTATAATGATGATGCTTATCCTAGGAATCTAATGGTGGCATATGAATAAGCAACAGAATTTGGGAAAAGTAAGGGGAAAACAACATTATGTATTCCCCAAGTCCAAATTTAAACTGCAGTCTCTCCAGTCGTATAAGTATAATGGTTATGGTTTAGTGTGTTGTGTGAATGCAACAATAATTTAAAATACACCCTTTCACATAATTGCCTGTATGGAGATTCTATTGACAGGATTGCTTTGTAAATTTTATAGCAAAATTGGTAGTTTAAAAGTGAGAAGTATGACAGCTGAAATATAGGAAATTTCAGCCTGGTAGAATATGTTCAGAGACATCTATAAAATGTGAGGTCTGTGATACTAATTATAATTGGTAAGAATGTTAGAACAAATCAGGGATTAAAGTTGAGAAAGGAACTGCTGTGTGATATTGTAAAAAACCATCCTTCTTCCTAATATATGGGTAAGTTCGTATGTCAATAAAAATAATAATTTGTCTTTCTTTTTCCTGTTAAGAAATAAAATTAAACTGAAAATCTGCAATCAGGTCAAAACCTAAGACTCTGCCTTGCAAAATGTAAAAATAAATATGGATTAGTTATCTCTTCCTTGAAATTCCATGAAAAGTCTTGTAAAGGCTTCTGTTTGAGGGCTGAATATATCTTTGAACTCAGATTTCATTTACTAAAGCATGGGAATACACTACAACGGTGTCTTACAAGTTTCTGTATTTGAGAATAGTGTTTGACTGCACTTGAACTAGAAAGAAACCCTAACCTTAACCCATACATACCCATCACACTATTTACTTTTAAGGAAATCATCATTACACAGAGCACAGAAAACATACAGGTAGTCCTTGACTTACAACTTTGTTTAGTGACCATTTGAAGTTACAACAGCACAGAAAAATGCGACTTAATAGTTGCTGTTCACACTTACAACTGTTGCAGCAAACCCATAGTCATGTGATCAAAATTTGGATGCTTGGCAACTGGCATATATTTATGATGGTTGCAGCCATGTAATCACCATTTGCAACCGTCTGGCAAAGTCAATGGAGAAGCCAGATTCACTTAACCACCATGTTACTAACTTAGCATGTAATGACTCAGGGCACGGTACAAAGATCACAAACAGCTGCCAGTTCAAACTGTCCCTTCATTGCTCCAAAGTTCCTCAAACGCTCTTATGTTTCTGGCAAGCCTTGAACGGAATGATAACAAAATCCCACACAAACCTCAAGCAGCTTCTGGCTGCAATTAGTCCAGCCTAGGGCTGTCTGCACCAAGGCTGCTCAGCAATAAATCCAAAGGTATTTGGCAAATCAAGGGCAAAACAAGGAGTTCAAGGAACAAAAGATCCAGGTAATTAGGCCAGAACGCCCACAGGAATGCAAGGACTCTTGCCCAGTTCAAATGTCGGCATGCACACTTCAGAAACTCAGCGTTTGTTCCTGAAAAATGCCCCTCCCCACAGTGTCTCATTCCCC
>JANHFL010004187.1:29822-45971 GCA_032468155.1 Oxyrhabdium leporinum
CACTGAGAAATACTTTCAATCCTGGGAATCCATCTCCATTGAACCGGCAGGCATTTTCAGAGGCTGAAGTTCCCAGGATGAGTGTAGAAAGCTCCGGGGGCCATGTGGGGGGGGGGGCTAGCTAGGCCGTGCGTGGATGCTGCGCGTGGAGCGGTGCGACACGCGCGGTGGCGCCAGGCAAGCTCCGGGGGCCGTGGGGTGGCACAGGTAGCTAGGCCACACGTGGACGCCACGTGGGGAGTGGCCTGATGTGAGCAGCGGTGCCACCAGGCAAGCTCCGGACGCTGCGTGGGGAGCGGTGAGCGGGCAGGGGGGGGGGCAGCCAGAGGTGATATTTGCCAGTTCTCCGAACCAATCTAATTTTCCCTACCAGTTCACCTGAACCGGTGCAAACCGGCTAGATTTCACCTCTGTTCTGAGCCCTTTTTTTGTATTAGAACTTATTATCTTAACCCCATTCAATTTTTCTCCAGTTCTTCCAGACTAATACTAGAATCACTAAAGAATGAAGAATAAAGATGCCCCACTTACCTGTGATAGTCTTGTGGAAGAACTGGGCAGTAACGGGCGAGTGAATTTTTTTTGGGATCCAATGGCAGCTGGAAATGGTGGTGCGGAGAACATGGCTGCTACCACATTAATCCGTGTGATCCAGGAATGCATTTGTTCTGTGTTCCTGGAGTAAGATGTAAAAGAGATATTATTCTCTAAAACATATCATGGGCCAAAAACAGCTTGCCAAAATTGTTTCCTTCAAAAAATAACTTGTTCTCATAAACTGTACACAAAAAAAATTCCCAATTTCTTTGTAGAAACCAGTAAAACAATCCCAATCTCTCACCGTACATTTTGTGATTCTTAAAGGCTGTATGTTTAAAAATAAAATTTAGAGATGTTTAAAATGATACTAACTGAAGGGGAAGAACAAAGCCCAAGTCCACATGATATCCCAACGTGTGTAAGAAATAATAATGTATTTTATGCTACTATGGTGCTACCATACAAGGTTTTTTAGCTATTGTTGCAGTGATCTAGGGAAAACATTCCATGGTAACATTCCAAATGGCCCTTAGTCTGAATGTGAAGCTTTATATAGTTTTTGTTCTTAAGGAATATGCAAGAGATGCAGTACTTCTTTAAAATCTTTTTCTTTGGAATAGTAGAAAGGGAAGGAAGTAACAGGGAAGGCTGCATTCAGTGATAGACAAAGCTTAGATCTATGTTTCTTTTTCTTTTTCTGATATTACCTATTGTGATTTGCCTAAGCAACCAATAGATCCTTCTAATAATGTAACAAGTAAAATTTCTAATTTTACTTCTAGAACTTTCCTAATAAATAAAATTGATCTGCTGATAAATCAATCCCCCTCCCTCATTAGAGGCATCTAATTTACATTCTGTGCCCTCCTGCTTACTGGGCTTGGAAGAGGAAGACTCTCCAGTCAGCTGTCCTGAGGTAGAAAACGTTAGGTCTTTTGTTGTAATCTGATGCTTGGGTGGCCAGTGAATGATGGATGCTGATGGCATTTTTCAGATCTTCCTCAGCCAGGGCTTGGCCAGGTTTATATTCCTCCTGAAATACAAGTAGAGGATAGGTGTCTGTTATATTATTTTCCTTATTGGTCCTGTTGTTGCTTTCTGTTATTTTCTACAAACTCCAGTAAGCCCATTCATTGGCAAAATGTAACATATATTCTTTCCAAAAGGAAAAAGAAAACATGCAGAAGAGGCCTTCATCCTACAGTGAATAAGCAATAGTTAAAATGATGATGATAATATATCCTTATCCTGTCATTTCAAAAGTGTATGTGCTTTTGTTCCCGATTTGTTTATCTTTTTAAATAAGATACACTTCTTTACAAATTCTGAACAATTTGTACACCTCACTCTATTGTTTATCCTTATCTTCCCAGCCATAACTTGGGCAATTGTATTTTTAATCCTCACTTACTGACCACTTATTCAGCAACCATTTGAAGTTACAATTGCACTGATGAAGGAGATTTACAATTGGTTCTTAAAGTTGTGGACATTGCAATGTCCTGCGATCACAAGTTCATGACTGGGACACTTGGCAACTAGTGCACATTTAGAATAGTCATAGCATCCAACAGTTATTCTAAAAACTCTGATGTGAAATTGAGCCTAGACAAAATATCTAATTTGTAATTCAAACTAGTCTCAGTGCCAGAGGACTTGAAAGTCTGTGTTGTTTAAGTAGGACCAGGATCCAAGAAATCACAGGCTGGTTAAGCCTAATAATTTGGACAAACTGATGAAAATGGCACCAGTAATCACATGTGCTCGCCTACCAGTTCCATGGCCTGATTCCAAATGGGTCACAGCCCTGGAGTGATGAAATGTGGGGAAAAACTGTCTTTGTGTCTAGTTGTTTTGGCGTGCAATGCCCTATAGTGTCATCTTCAGGAGAGAAGTTGAAACAGTTTATGTCCAGGATGTGAAGGGTCTGTAGATATTTGCACAACCTTCTTTCTGGTTTGTGCAGTATATAGGTTCTCAATGGAAGGCAGGCTTGTTGCAATTGTTTGTTTGTTTTTTTGCAGCCCTAACTATCCATTGAAGTCTGTGTCTGACCTGTTTGTGCCAAACCAGACAGTTATAGAGGTACAAATGACAGATGCAATAATTCCTCTGTAGAACTGAATCAGCAGCTCCTTGGGCAATCTGAGCTTTCTGAGTTCGCACAGGAAGAACATTCTTTTGTTGTGCTTTTTTAAATGATGTTTTTGATGTCAGGTGTCCATTTCAAATCCTGGGACATTATAGAACCCAGAAACATGAAGGTCTCTACTGTTGATACTGTGTTGCCTAAAAGTTCCAGAAGGATGTTTTTATGCTGGATAAATAGCCAAATATAAATGAGTTAAGTGTAAATGATGAACATAGGGGCAAAAAGCTTAAATTTAAAAAAGTGATGTGCTCAGTGGAAAAAGACATTGAATCTATGTCAAATCATTGGCAACAGCTGTGAAAAGATAAATTGCATTCTAAAGAGCATAGATATGAAAATAAAAGTGCCACTGCTGTGGTTTCCTTTTACAAATTTGTTGTAAGTTCATGCATGTATTTCTGGCTGCCACATTTGACAATTGATATAACTGAACTGAAAAAAAACACAGAAGAGCATTTTCCTAATGAGAAAATGGAATTTAGGCTGGAAAAGGAGAACTCAGGAAAACATAATTTAACTAATTAAAATCATGCATGGCATGGAGAAAGTTAAGTTTTTATCTCTATCTTAAGAACAGTATCCAGAGTCTAATGATTTGAAATGGTTAGAAAGAGATTCAGAAGAGACAAAATAACCACTTCTTCCCACAGACCATAATTAATCTGTGGAAGTCATTAACAAATTAACAGAGTTGGAAGATGTAGATCATCTATCCAATCCGTGCCCAAGCAGGAAACCCTATACCATCTCTGACAAATGGCAGTCCAATCTCTTCTTAAAAGCCTCCAGTGATGAAGCTTCCACAACTTCCAAAGGCAAGGTGTTCCATTGGTTGATTGTTTTCACTGTCAGAAAATTTCTCCTTGTTTCTAGGTTGAACCTCTCCTTGATCAGCTTCCATCCATTATTCCTCGCCTGGCCTTCGGGTGCCTTGGAAAATAGCCTGACCCCTTCCTTTCTGTGGCAGCCCCCCAAATATTGGAACACTGCTATCATGTCTCTCTTTACTAGACTAGCCATGCCCAGTTCCTGTAACTGTTCTTCATATGTTTTAGTCTCCAGTCCCTTAATTATCCTGGTTGCTCTTCTATGCATTTTTTCTAGTCTCAACATTTTTTTAAGTGTGACCAAAACTGGATGCAGTATTCTAGGTGTGGTCTTACTAAGGCTTTATAGAGTGGTATTAGTACCTTACTTGATCTTGATTGTATCCCTGTTAATGCAACTTAGGATTGCTTTGGCTTTTTTGTCTGCCGCCGCACACTGCTGGCTCATATTTAACTGGTTGTCCACTAAGACTCCAAGATTCCTCTCCCAGTTACTGCTATTAAGCCTGGTTTCACCCAGTCTATTCTTGCCTAAGTGTAAGGCTTTACTTTTCTCTACACTGAATTTCATTTTGTTAGATAGGGCACAGTGTTCAAGTCTGTTAAGACCTTTTTGGATGCTGAGCTTGTCTTCTGGGCTGTTGGCTATTCCTGCCAGCTTAGTATCATCTGCAAAATTGGTAAGTTCCCCTTCTATTCCCTCATCTAAGTCATTTATGAAGATATTGAAGAGTACTGGGCCTAAGATGGAACCTTGTGATACCCCTTGTTTACTTCTCTCCATGTAGATCTAGTACCATTAAGGACTGACTACTTGTTGAGTATGGTTTGTCAGCCAGTTACAAATCCATTTGGTGATGATGCTGTCTATCCCACATTTTTCCAGCTGACCAAGAAGTAGGTTGTGGTCTACTTTGTTGAATGCCTTAGTGAAATCTAAATATACTATGTCCACAGCATTTTGCTGGTCATCTAATTTAGTCACTTTGTCAAAGAATGAAATAAGATTGGTTTGGCAAGATCTGTTTTTAACAAACCTGTGCTGGCTTCTAGTTATAACTTTATTTTGTTTCTACATATTTGCAGATCTGTTGTGTCATTCATCCCTATGAGAAGGAGGAGAAAAGGATAGTAATATGTGGTAGTAATCTTATTTTGGTGAGGTTCTCAGCTACATCTGTGATTTTTGCTAGAGGAGACAACATATCTCCCTAGATTGAATATCTGGTCTGCAGACAGCTGGTTTTGTTCCTCTGAGAATAGAATCTCCTATCACCAACACTCCCCTTCCTTTTTGGGGGGACAGTCTGGGGTGCTTTTCAGTTTATCATACGTGTGTTTGATGATGTGACTTTTTAGAGATATTTGATGATGTCTCTTTTCTAGGTGTGAGCATGATTTCTTAAAGCGAGAGGCTGTGAGTTTTTTTCTTTTCATCTAGGAGGAAAATCCTTTCTCAGTTATATATGGGCTGCATCAGGATGGGTTAGATTGGGCAGTAGGGATATGCTAGATGTATGCTGCTTCTTTCTTTAATTGTCATGTTTCCTTCTATGTGTGACATGCCATCCCATTTGTCTTCCTGCAAAGGTTCATCCACAGGTCAAATCCTTTAGGAGTTGTTTGTTCATTATTTAGTTTGATTTGGGTATAGCCTTCTTGAGTAGGTTAGAGTTTGGCTAAAATTGCCTCTAGATCCTTTACTTTTCCTTCTAGTAGTTCATATAGTTTACATTTAATATATGTATAATTTGGTTGTTTTTTGGCATAAGCACATACATGGAACATGTATTGCATACCGCAATAATGTCAGTCACCTTTTCCATACGTTTCTTTCTTTTTGCTGGTTCTTTTAAAGTTTAAAAAATATATGTAAAAATAGGAGATTTTGTATCAATATATATTTGAAGAAAAAAGAAAAAAATAGTTTAAAAATGTTCTATGTTAGTAGTTTATTTAAGGATGTGGAAGATTTTCCCACAATTTTTCAAAAGAAAAAAATTAAGTTAAAAATTTTAAAATGTAGTAGTTCGTTTAAAGTTTTCAAAATTTAAAAGTTTCAAAGTTTACAAATGTAAAATTTGAAAAACCCTCTTTTTTGTGATTGAGGTAAAGGGCTTTGCTCTTAGCTGTGTTTCTATCTTCTCTATTCTAAGTAATTATCCTTGTTTTTTATCTTTTTTTCCTTCCTTTATGAGCTCCTTTTTCTACCTTGCTATTTATTTAACTTTCCTTACTATTATGTTTAATCTTATTTATCCTTTTCTTCCCTATATATTTTAAAGTTTTTGCTCCTATTCCTCCCTACCTCATTTTTTAAAGTTTAAAATTTGCCCAATTTATTTGATTACTTTGTTAATCCTATTCTTCCCTGATTTCTTATGTTCCACTCTTATCCTTATTATTTGCCTATTTATTTATTTTTTATTTTCTATTTTATATTCTGTATTTATTTTTATTCTCTACTGAGGTCTTCCCTCCCTGCCTATTGTGACCTCAGGCTTAATTTGTTGTCTTCACTTCTGTCATTTGCTGCTCTGGCTACTTGTCACGTTCTCTGCCAGCTCTGTTCCACTTCGTCTCTGTTCTGTTCAGTTCCACTTGGCTCGCTGTTCAGCGCTCTGGTTGGCTCCATTTTCTCCACTGTCTGGCCTGCTCCACTCAGCCTCCCACTCAGCTTACAGCTCTCTAACTTTATAGTTACTGTGGAACAAAAAGATACAGGCCTTTGAGTTGATTAGCATGGTTTTCTTTGAGATGATCTACAGATGCCTTGATAACCCAAAGTTGTTCTTTCTGAAAATTGGTTTGACAATTTTGTTATCCTCAGAATGAAGGCTTTTTTCTGAAATGGAACAAGAAAACATGGGAGAATTTTCAAAGATGAATAAAAACTAAATAGGAAGAGCACCCTACCTTGCCTCCAAGGTTTGGTAGGAAAGTACAGATGGCTTGATTGATCAGTTTACATAGGAGAAGCAGTACTCATTTCTCAAGTTAAGACCACATCCCGACATCTGCTCATGCAAGATAATCATAGATGGATTAGATGATAAATTTTCTAATTTCCATATGACATCTTCATTTAACATGCTGGCCAGGGACTGTTAGGAATGAAGATCAAAAACATCTGGAGGGTGTAACTTAGAAGAACAATGATTAAGAAACAAAGAAGAACTTAAATTGTATATCACAAATATGCCATAACTATAATTTCTTAGTTCAGTATGATTGATTGTTTCAATTTCTCTATGAAAAACAGTAGACATAAACTGGAATTTTACTGCCAAAGCTGCTAGAATAAGAGCTATAAAGAAAAATCTACATGAAAAAAATATTTAAATCAGTTATTCCCTTTCTTTTAAATCTTGATTTTCTCTCCATCCCATTCTTGTATGATCACTGATTTAGTTTCCTTGTCACCAACATAAGAGATCTTCATAATTACTTTCCTCGTTAATATTATTGTTTGACAAATGTAATATTGTCTCAATTCTGTCCACTTCACTGATACTATTAGGTGTGTTTCTCTATTTGCCAATTTCTAATAAAGCATTATAATACTGCACAATTGGGTCCAGCGTACATTTTCCCAAATCTTGTATCTGTCTTCATGGTTATTAATATAACAGTTTCAATATTTGTGTTGTCTTGAATTTATATATCAATTATATATAATCTAATTCCTTGTCTTGCTTTTTTACTTCTGTTAGAAAAGTAATATATTTAATTTACATTGACAAGAAAGGCATAGCCTCAGTTATCTGAACTTTTTGTGATGCTCTGAAATGCATATCCCTTATAAAAGTAGATATTACTGAACTCTTTGAGCTACAAGTCTGTATATCACATTAATCCTATGAATGAAAAACTCATCTGAACGTTCATCTGAAGGAAAAACTCATCTGAAGGAAAAAAAATCCATCTAATGTGTGAATCGGTCCATTTTATTACAGTAATTGAATACTAATGATATCTAGTAATATTAAGCTTTCAAACTAATATTAATCTTTTGTGTGTAAAGGACCCCTAAGAAACTAAAAAAAAATTAGAGGCAATTTTAAAGTATTGATAATGTTATATTTCAAATTTTGGTTTAATTATTTAAACACGAAAGAATGAAATGCATAATTTAGGGATACTTGTATGACATCCCATTTCCCAACATTTACATGTAAAAGTGAGGATTTACTGGGATGCACCATGAATCTTAACCCAGCTTTCCTTTTTCCTCTTTTTTTTCCTTGGGACTAACAATGCATCACTGACATTAGCCACTGATCGATTGACCCACAGTGGCCAAGAGGCCATTTGCAGCCTTAAGAATAGAGGGGATTTTGTGAAAGAAAAGATAACTGAGGATACAAATGCAGCAGTCACATAAATGTGGAACCTGTTTCTAGAATACACAAACTCCACTATTCTCTCTGGGAACTGCTTTTCAAGACTTCTGACATGAAAGCAGGAATATGAAGAAATAACCTAAATAGAAATTTGCTGACCTATTGAAGGCACTGAAATAAAAGTTCAGTTTTCATTTCTGCCTACAACACTGAATAGAGACTGAAATCATGTCATTGTATACATTTGAGCAAATAATTAGCCAGCAATGTAGGGAGCATAGTCAAAAGTGACTTATGACCATTTTTTCACACTTACGTCCATTGCAGCATCCACCTGGTCAATAATCAAAATTCAGATGCTTGGTAACTAGCTTATATTTATAACGATTGCAGTGTCCCAGGGTCATGTGATCATCTTTTGCGAGCTTCTGACAAGCAACATCAATGAGGAAGACAGATTCACTTAACAACTAGGTTACTAACTTAACAACCGCAATTATTCATTTAACAACTGTGGCTAGAAAAGTCATAAAATAGGCCAAAACTCACTTAACAAATGTCTCACTTAGCAACATAAATTTTGGGCTCAATTGTGGTTGTAAGTCAAAGACTACCTGTACTCACTCTCTGGCAACTACAGATGTAAAGTTCATTAAAAGCATTTGGTGATTTAAAAAAAAGAAGATACAATAGTCGTACCTCGAGGATCTTTTCCCCTTCCGTCATGTCCAGTGGTGGTTATTTTGGTTAAACATATTTCTACCTTAATTTTTTTTGGATCTATGATTATAGCAAAGAATATTTGTATGACAATTTCCAGATTATAGAATCAAACATATTAGATTAATTAGCTAGCTAAGTGTCTTTCTTTTCACTCTTACTTGAAGAGATCTTCTAATTAAGAAATATTCCTAAGTGTTCCTATGTGCATTGAATGTTTAAGATCTCCTCATAGATTTTCAGTAATTTTAAGTCTGGGAATTACGAAGTTCATTTCAAAACCTCCATCTTTCATGTAAAAAGTGTCCAATTGATTTGGAGATATATATCTGACTGTTGTTTTTATGAAATAGCCAATTTATTTTCACCTTCAGTTTTTTTTACTGATTATAGACCACGGACAGTTTTGAGTTTTGGTGCTGGAGGCAATTATGCAGGATACCTGGAAGTGTTCATACTAGATTTAGTACTAGATGAAATGAAATCATACTGCTCACATGAGCTCTAATAATGAAGTTAAAACTTAAATCTTTTGGAAACATAATGTGAAGGGAGGAGTCATTAATAACACCCTCATGTTTGGAATAATTTGAAAGTCAAAAACATAGCCAACAAAGGATAAGTTGACTGGATATTATCACCAATGACACAAACATGAGGCTACAGAATTCCAAGAAGAGTTACTGACAGTAATCCTGGTGAAATTATGTCTATAATATCAGATCATGAAGAGTTGGAAGTGAATGCATAACTGAATAATTTTCAGTTTACTCTCAAGTTACTGGAATTTTCATGCATATCCTATTATATGGTTCTTTTAAAGTGTGCTAGGTAATTTTAAGTTTCATTATTGTATGTTTTTGTGATGTCTTGTGAGGATAATTGGTCTGAAAAACATATAATGACATTTAAACATTTATATAAATAAATTAATTTACTGATCTCTTATTCAGATATAACTTCTCTTTCATCTATGTAACATAAATATGCAATGTGGAAAGAGGTGAGACATCATGCTCAGGAGATAACACTAAACATTGTGGGAATGGGGCAGGGGGAAGGAAAGATGAAAGAATGAAAGGCTGAACATCTCCAGAATCACAAGGAAAGGCACAGAATGAGGAGACTAGAAAATATGGAGGAGGAAAAAGGAAGATGAACTTGAGAATATGTGGCAAAGTCTAATTACTGTGTGAGTTCCTCAACACAACAGTATCAACCTTCAACAGAAAAAGAGCAAGGTAAAATTTACGACTTGCATAATGTAAGATTTTTGCTGGTGTTGGCACCATGGCCAAAGTCTGCCCTTTATGTCATCCATTCCTGTTTCGTGGAGAAACTCTCAATTTCTGCTATATGAAGGGAAAGATCAGGATAAGCAATTTGCAATCTATACCTAATTTACTCCTAATTTATATAGTAATCCTATTGCCATTGAGTTCAGGAAGAGCACCTGACAATATAATTGTCTTTTCCAAATGGCATCCTTTGTTGCCAAAGAAGGCCTTTCAATGAGGAATGGGTGAAATCTTTTAGTGATTATTCAAAGGCAAATCCACCATTCCATCAGACATTTAATGTGAGACCCCCAACCAGCAAGCCAAATTTATTCAAATTTACTTCATGGATTCTCAAGACAGTATAGAATTTAGAATGGAATTCAACAGGAAACTGTTGAATTATAGGAAGAGAAGAGGAGGGGATGTTTCCAAGGATCCCTGCCAGCTTCCCATAAACAACAGTGGCATAGCTGGCAGGAAGTTGGAAGTTGCTCCTCTTCCACTGCTTTTTCCCCATTCAAGGTCATTCTTTTTCTCTGTTTAGGTAAAGAACTATCTCTGAAACAATAATCCAATGGGGTATAACTTGTTCATTGATTGATAAAAATGAAGGCTGGCTTGTTACAGCATCAATCATTTCTTCTGTAACACATTCACATCCAGTGCTGGTGTGTCAACACTTGCAATGACCTATGATTGTATCCAGTTTGCTTACTGAATTATACTGTGATAGATAACATGACAGGGTGACCTTGTTTGATTATGGATCACAGCTCCTATGAAAGCAGCATGAACAGTAAACAGAGCCTGAAGTAGCTGTCAGCCCCTTTTCTATTCAGTTCCCCTTCCACTTCATGATAATGCTTTTCGAGGCAATATTGTATAGCGTTATCTGTTCTGGTATCTTTGCCATGTACTGTAGTAGCAAAAGCAAACTTACTGTATATCTGTTACAGTAAGGTTTTAGTATTTACTATGGGAAATGTTAACTTGCAATTTATAAGATATTTTCTAAATATTTATGGTTTTGAAAAGAAAAAAAAGATAGCTAATGTTTTCTTGATTGTCATTTCTTGGGATTCGGTATTCATTTACTTTCTGCTTTTTATATTTGAAATGTCTTGATGTAACAAAGATATTGTATTAGTCTTAGTGGCCTTATTTAGCCTTTTGAAGTGATCTAAAATTCCATTAGCCTCAGTTCTATAGTGTACTCTCTCCAACCCATGTCTTTCAGTCCCCTCAATGAAGTTTACAAAGAAACCCTCTAGTTATTTAAAGTTTTGTTTCTCATCATTAAGCACAAGTGTTGTGGGATGGGAGGAAGAAAATGTGCAATTGAGGAGGTAATCCTTGCATCTCTGTTCATTGGTAATTTGTCAATCCTCACCCACAAACTTCATTTGTTGAGGGAAAGTGAAATCTTGCAGCAAGACAAAAGTTGCTGAAAGAAACAGTTGGCAATATATCGGTATCAGTTGGAGGATATATCAAACAATTGGATGGAGAAAAAGATGTGTAATTGCTCTTCAAAAGGATTAGGTAATTCATGCAACAATTGTTCAATTCTTCCCCCCCCCCACCCCTCCATGTCTCCATTTTTTATCTTTTGATGTGTGTAGACTATATGAATAAAATCACTGATCCTCTGCAAACAGGGATATCTACATGATTTTAATGTTCTGTCTCCCTTTTAATTTCCCTTTGGGTTTTCTTTTCAGTTTTTGTTGCCTCTTTTTATTATTTCTATTAACAACCCTAAATCTGCCTGTTCTTTCTTTCTTGCCTTTCCCTCTTGTACTTTTTCATTTTTCTCTAGCCACCTTTCAAATAACTTAAGCCCTACAGAGGGAGAGGTTTAGTGCTTAATTTTATTTTTAATTTAACTATATTTAATATATGAATAATTAATAATAGAATAACAGAGTTGGAAGGTACCTTGGAGGTCTTTTAGTCCAATTGCCTGCTCAGGCAGGAAAGCTTATACCATTTCAGACAAATGGTTGTCCAATCTCTTCTTAAAAACCTCCAGTGCTAGAGCACCAGAACTTCTGGAGGCAAGTCATTTCACTGATTAATTGTTCTAATTGTCAGGAAATGTCTCTCTAGGTTGATTCTCTCCTTGATTCATTTTCATCCGTTGCTTCTTGTCCTGCCTTCAATTGCTTTGGAGAATAGTTTGATCCACTCTTCTTTGTGGCAGCCCCTTGGAACATTGCTACCATGTTACCCCTAGTTTTTTTTTCCATTAAACTAGACATTCTCAGTTTGTGCAACCATTCTTTATATGTTTTAGCCTCCAGTCCCTTAATCATCTTTGTTGCTCTTCTCTCTACTCTGCACTCATTACTCAATTAGTTAAAAGCAATTCCTAAAGAATCTGTAGAACCTGGTAGATTAATTGGCAGTGCACCCCAATTTATCCTTAAAGTATCATTTAAAAAAGATTACTTTCAAGTAAAACAAGGAGTCTACTCACCAATGAACATAGGTGGGTGTGGAATGTTGCAAATACAGAAAACAGTTGGAGGAAAAAGGGGATTGGGAAAAAAATCTGAAGAATAGTGATGAAGATGTACTAAATTTGGTGCACCATAAAGGCTTACTGAATACCAGAGAGACCAAAATTGCCTACAAAAAAGATCAAACAAAGAATACAAAAGAGACATGGCAAGACAAAATTTTACATGAAGAATACATAAAAAACTAAGCATGGAAAGCAAACAACAA
The DNA here is from genome assembly GCA_032468155.1 of Oxyrhabdium leporinum. Classification (NCBI taxonomy): domain Eukaryota; kingdom Metazoa; phylum Chordata; class Lepidosauria; order Squamata; family Cyclocoridae; genus Oxyrhabdium; species Oxyrhabdium leporinum. The sequence continues at coordinate 42,415 of JANHFL010004187.1, forward strand.
CAAACCACACAAAGGCTAAGAGCAGGAAAGTTAAAGAGACAGAGGGGCTAGTTCTGGTTGCACAATACCAAGTCTTAAGAACAAATACATGCAAAATCAGAATTCAGATGACAGCAATAGACATCAAATACGGCCTCTGCGAAGAAGTTGAAGAAACAGTGGACCACCTGGTTAGCTGCTGCAAGAAGATGCGGACTACAGTGGATCAGACCTGTCCCAGTCTGATGTCCTAGGGAAATAAAACTCTTGACTCCATTTGGTTGAAGTGAAAAAGCAGTTTTATTAAGAGATGCTGATTGCAGTAAGATCAAACAGAATCTAAAATTCCCACGTGCCAATACAGAACTAAAACCCTGGTTTCCCCTAGCTCTCCCCCCATGGTCCATCTGTGTGTAGCTAATCCAGCCCCGCTGAGATGTTTTGGGAAACACTGAGGTGTTTGGGCTGGTGGAATTCCAGGCTTTGAGGATGCCAGTGCACCAGCACGAACTGGATTCCAAAGCATTCTGTTTTTCCTCAGCTGTCAATTACCCCTTTCCAATTTCCCGTCATAAAGGTATACATCTTTATTGTCCATTTGTTTTCCCCTCCTTTCCTCAATTGATGGCAGAACACCAGCAAGGTGCCAAGCTGAAGATGGTGGATCTGACCTGCTGCCCTCCTTGACAAGGACGTTAGTCCTGCAAAACAAATGAAAGACACAACAAAGAGAGAGAGAAACAAGGTAGATATACAGTTAGATAAAGGAGTTATTTTGGTTTTATCAGGATACTGATTATGAAAGCATTTGAGTAACGTGCTTAAGATGTACTCATTCAGTTTCTGAAGGAGGAAAGTCTTTCCATGCAATTAGATAACTGGAGTGTTCCTCGGTGTTTATTAGAGTCTAAAATGATGTTCCCCTCAGTCATGAGTGGCTCGGGTGGCGGAGGCAGCATTTGGCACAGAGTGGACTGAGTTTCTGATTTTAGTAAATTACAATGAAAAATTGGGTGAATGCGCCTACGGGATTTTGGCAGCTTGAGTTCAACTGTGACCAGTTGATGATCCTTTCGATGAGGAAAGGGCCAACATTCTTGGTCCCAGTTTTTTGGAAGGCTGTCTGGATTGCAGATATTTTGTGGAGAGGTAGTCCTGATCCCCTATTTCAAAGTCTTTGGGCTTTGTGCACTTTTTGTCTACATATTTTTTGTAGGTTTCTCTTTCCTGTTCCAATGATTTTCTGACCATTGGCCAGGAATTCTGTAGCTGACCAGTCTTTTAAGCAGAAAATGGGAGGGGGGTTTCACCAAGGACAGCTGAGGCATGTGCACAAAGTCCTGTCCTGTAGCCACCTTGAAAGGGATATATTTGGTGCTGCTATGTACAGAATTACTATAGGCTATTTCAGCAAATGGGAGGAGGTCTGTCCAATTGTCCTGTTGGTAATTTATGTAAAATCTCAGGTATTGTTCTAGAACCCCATTCACACGTTCACGCCACCCTTTCAGGATGATGACTGGAACTAAGCCCTTGTGACGTCCCAAGAAGCTTTAGGAATTCCTGCCAGAATTTGGAAATAAATTGCACTCCACGGTTGGAAATTATTCATTGTGGAGCATCGTGCAGCCTATAGATGTAGTAGATAAACAACTTAGCCAAAGTGCAGGTGGAAAGGAGCCTTTGGAAGGGTACAAAATACACTTATTTAGAGAACAAGTTAGTGATCCCCCAGATTATGCTGTTGCCTGAGCTTTCAGGTAAATTTCCATAGCATTTCCTTCCAGGGAGCGTTAGGCTCCACCACTGGTTGGAGTAATTCTGGTGTTTTCCCTTGCCTCCACTTGTCTGAAGTGCAAACTGGGCAGCTAGCCACATAACTTTGTATGTCTTTCTTAAGTGACACCACCAGAATTGGTTCTTAGTCAGGTGTAACATTTTTACAACGCCAAAATGTCCTGCAGTCTTTGAGTCATGGTTTTTTCCAGGCTTTTGGGAACATACAGCTTGGCTCCCAGGCCAAGGCTAGGCTAGGCCGTGAGCTTGGATCCTTTTGTCTCCCTCTAATGCTGCCTTTAGGATGTCTGCTATGCCTCCCCCAATTTGGGGTTTTGCTTTCACTTGCGCTTGGGTGATGCCGCAAGCGGATGCCGCAAACTGATGAAATGGAATAACTGATCTATTTCCTGCTTGGAGATGTTTTATTGGAGCATTCTGAATTGTGCATTGGCTAAGAACCCCCCCCCCCCCACGGGAGATAATGGAGAGTGAAGCTAAATTGATTAAACTACTGAGCCCATCACTTGCTTTGGTGATAGCCTTCGGGGTGTTTTTATGGCTTCTAGGTTTTTATAGTTAGTTCACACCTTGAAAGGGGTCTTCCTCCCTTCAAGGAAGTGTCTCCACATTAGGAGTGCCCAGTTCATTGCATAAGCCTCCTTCTCCCAAACTGCCTACTGCTGCTCAGTTCAGTTAGTTTTCTGGAGGTGTATGCACATGGTTGTAGGGCACCCTGGCTGTTCCTTTGTAAAAGAACTGCCCCCACTGATACATCCGCCTGCATAATAAATAGGGCATTAGAGTCTGGGTACTTTAGTACTGGTTTGGTAGCAAACAACCATTTGAGTTTTTCAAAGGCTGCCTGGCATTTCATTGTCCAATTCAGTATGTGGCTTGGTTTGGGTTTCTCCTTCCCTTTTGTTTTTAGCAAGTTGGTGATGGTGGTCTGGGAGAATGATGGGATAAAGTGGCAGTAAAAATTTGTGAACTCCAAAGAAGCTTTGCAGTTGCTTTCTGGTGCGGAGTGGAGCCCACTCTAGCAGTGCTGTAACTTTCTCAGGGTCCATCTCTATTCCTCATGGGAAATGTGGTAGCCCAAGGTGTCAATTTTAATCTTGTGGAACTCGCATTTTGAAAATTTAGCATATAGCTGAGCAGCTCTAAGTTTTTAAAGGTCCGCTCTAATCAGCTTCACATGCTCTGCATAGTCTCAGTATAAATCAGTATGTCGTCAGGTAGACCAATATATTTTTGTACAGGTGCACATGCAGCACCTCATCAGCTGCATTAAGACAGTGGGGGACCCCTATAGTCCAGAGATGAAGACCCTGAATTGAAAACACCCTAAGGGCTAGGTAAAAGCTGTTTTCCATTCATCTTCCTCTTTCATCCAAATAGGCTTCCCACAAATTCAACATAGTAAAAATCTTCTCTTTGGCCAAATGGGCTAATATGTCTTTCATTAGTGGCAGTGAGTAGATGTTCTCCACATACACAGTATTTGGCCCTTTATAATCTATGCATAGACCTGGGACCAGGGATGGGCTGCTGGGGGTTCGCGAGGTGGAACCTTAGTGAAGATTCTGCGGGGTTTGCCGAACCCCCAAATCCCATTCCTGCCCTGCCCTGCCCTGCCCCACCCACCCTGCCCTGCCCTGTCTCTCCCAGGAGTCTCCATGTGGCCCATTGTAGATGCAGGTAAGTGCAGGGTGTCGGGGAGGGAGAAAGACAGGTCTCCTGGAAGGTTGGGAAGGTTGGAAACGGTCCCGTTTCTAGCCTCCAGAGAATGTCTGGAGCCA
>JANHFL010004187.1:56082-72458 GCA_032468155.1 Oxyrhabdium leporinum
TTGAACCGCTAGATTGAATCAGCAGAAGTGGCCTGCAGTTCAACACTCTAACCACTGCGCCACCTAGGCTCATATCAAACATGAGTTTGTGAAGATGTTAGAAGACTAATTTAAGAACTGATATCCACGTTGTCCAATTAAATTAGTCATATTAAAACTGACCTGAGAGATCCTTGGTGCTCTCTGATCTTGGTGGTTTTCTTGTAGATGTTTGATTACCAAATTAGGTTACATCATCAGTGCTAGAAGGGAGTGGGTTACTCTTATTTTTATATACTAGTGGTTTGCCCTGTCAGCGTTGGTGGGAGTGTTCTTGGTGGTTCCTTGAATAGACTGTTGTTTACTGTTACCTTTTTGGTCTGAGTTGATAATCTCTTGATCGGGGTTTTCTTCACTTGATTTCTGGTCAAGTGTTAATCTTGGGGTCAATCTCTGCTCATCTGGATGTTGATTGCTGGTGAGGAAATGTTTAGGGCTTTTTGTTTCCTTTGGGGCTTTTTATTGTTTCTTTACAATGGTATGTAGATGTTGTTTATCTCTATGTGTTTGTTGATGGTTAATTTGTCTGAATCCTGGACCTCAGGAATTCTCTAACATTTTTGGACTGACCTTGATCTATTGTATGGAGATCACAGCTGTGCTGATATCCAATTTGCTGGAAGACATTGTATAGATGCTCTGTTTCATTTTTCCAGTGTTCAGGTTTTATGTTAGTGCTCCTCTAAATAGTGTTCTTACACATCTTCTCTTGTGGGAGGTTGGTTTGTTATTTTGATAGTGGAGCTGACCTAATAAATCTGACCTTTATTAGAGCCATAATGCTAACAATCAAATACAAATAAATGCATATAAATGAAATTAGAGAAAGCTAAAAAGGAAAAGAAATTAGTATGAATTGTCAGATCCCAAATATAACATTTTAAACAATACCACTGTAAACAATTCACCATGAACAATGTCACACGAGTAGTGAAAGTCAGGGAGTGGGCTCGTTCTCCTCCAGAAATCTCTGGTAAACTCCAGAATTGTCATCTGAGTTGTAGGTTGCATTGCTGCAGCTAGTTGAGATTAATTCTGTGGCAGCTGTCTCTAAGTATTGTGTTCATTTCATAATGACCTTTTGCAAGTCAGTTATTTGTAAACCCGTCTGCAGCCAGGTGCTTGGTGGACAGTTGGTGGATCAACAAAAGTGAGACCTTTAGCCTTTCTTGAAAGAAAGTATGAGATTAATCAAAATTAATGTCAGTTAGACATATCAGGAAATCAAATCTGCAGGAAGAATGAAACTACCTTTATTGAGATTGGCTATAACAAGAAAATCTAGCAAATCTGATTGTCAGCCTTGGAAGCCATAATTGAGAGGCCTCTGCAGGCTGCCACACCAAACACATGGGAATTAGGGAGGGGGCATTTTCTCATACAGTTAAAGGGGTTTGTAGACACAGCAACATTCTTTCTAACTGTGCCAAGGGCATCCTGTCCAGCACCTGGAAGAGGAGTGACAAGACGGAACAAAGGATGATGGGTATAGACTAGGATTGGGGAATGTGATGTATGATGGTGGAGAAGAGGTGGATCTTTGATTCTCTTTTGGGTGGGGAAAAACCTGGGCCTTCAGATTCAGGTTTTTCCCAGATGTGCCAACATGGTTTCTTTAATAAACTTTTACTTGGGTGAATTCTTAACTGAGTGCTGAGCGATTTATTGGAACTTGGATGGAACACTGACACAAAAGATTATATTAACTTTTTTGGCTGCTGCTGCATACTGCTGAGTCATGTTTAAGTGATCATCCACTAGGACTCCAAGGTCCCTCTAGTTACTGTTTTTGAGACAGGTTTTGCCTAATCTGTACTTGTACTTTTGGTTTTTCCTGCCTAGGTGTAAAACCTTGTTTTTCTCCACATTAAATTTCATTTTGTTGGATAGGGCCCATTGTCAAGATCTTTTTGGATCCTGAGCTGGCCTTCTGGGGTATTGGCTATTCCTGCCAGCTTAGTGTCACGTGCAAATTTGATGAGTTCTCCTTGTATTATCTCATCTAAGTCATTTATGAAGATATTGAAGAGGGCCTAAGATGGAACCCTAGTTATAACTTTATTTGTTTCTAGATGGTTGCACATCTGTTTTTTGATTATCGTTTCCAGTATCTTCCCTGATATTGATGTTAGGCTGATTGACCTATAGTTTCCTGGGTCTGTTCCCCCCACCCTTTTTTTTTGTAGATGGGAACTACATCAGCTCTTTTCCAATTTTTCAGGTAACTCCCTGGTGTTCTAGGATTTTTGAAAGATATGATACGTACAATGGTTCTGAGATAATATCTGCCAGCTCCTTCAGAACTCTGGGATGTAAAACATCAGTTCCCAGTGATTTATATTGTCAAGATCAGATAGGTGTTCTTAACTATTTTCTTGCTTTAATTTTTATTTCTACTCTGTCTTTTACAGTTAGGTGTTTGGTAGGTTGGGCTATAGTTTCTTTTTGTGAGAAGACTGATGCAAAGAATGAGTTAAGCAATTCTGCTTTCTCTCTGCTGCCTGTACTTCCTTGCTAACTTCTCTGTTAAGTGGACCTACTGTTTCCGTGACTTTTTTCTTATTATTTATGTGTTGAAAGAAACTGTTTTTATTATCTTTGACTTTTGTTACAAGTCTTTGTTCATTCTGAGCTTTTGCTTTCCTGACTTCATCTTTGCAGATTCAGGCTATCTGCTGATACTCTGCCTTACTTATGTGTCCTTCTTTCCATTGTTTTGTACTTGTCCTTTTTGTCTTTCAGTTTATCAGATAGACCTTTGTGCAGCCATGCTGGTTTTTTCTTGGATTTCTTGTTTTTCTTTGTCAGTGGTATCGTCCTGGACTGGACTTTTATGATCATATTTTTCAGAGTTTCCATGCTTGAGTTGTTTTCCCCGTTAGGATTTTCATCCATGGTTTTTCTTAGGTTCTCTCTGAATTTGTTAAAATCAACTCTTTTAAAGTTTAAGACACTGGCTGGATTATGTTCTATTTCTTTGTATTTGAACTATATTGAATTCCAATATGACGTGGTCACTCTCGTCCAAACTTCCTCTATCATTTCTTCTCTGTTAGTAAGAATTAAATCCAGTATAGCTTTTCCTCTAGTTTCCTCCTCTACCTTTTGGATGACAAAGTTGTCCACTAGGTTGGTTAGGAACCTGTTCGATCTCCCACTTGCTGCAGAGTTTGTCTCCCACTTAATATAAGGGTAGTTAAAGTCTCCCATTACTACTGTGGAATATTTTCTACATACATTTATTAGTTGTTTAGCAAAAAGTTCATCTAGTGCTTCTGCTTGGTTGGGTGGCCTGTAGTATATATCTATAGCAATGTCATTGTGTTTTCCTTTTATATTGACCTATATGGATTCTAGGAGATTATCACCCTTGGTTTTGTGGATTTCTGTAGAGATGTAGTGATCTTTTATATATAATGCAACTCTACCTCCTCTTTTGTTAGGTCTCTTTCTTTGAATAGTTTGTATCCTTCCATCAATACATTCCAGTCATCCCACTGTGTTTCAGTAATGGGAACTATATCATATTTACCTTCATGTACTAGTAATTCAAATTCACCCTGTTTGTCCCATCACTCTCTACTTCATTGTCTTTTGTCTTTTTTCTTCTTCTTTCTCTTTACTCCCTACCTCCTTATATAATTGGTTATCTAGTGGTTTTTGCTTTGAATTAGGTTCTAAATGTCTTGAAGATTGCCCCCCCCCAATTTTAGTTTAAAGCCCTTCTGATAAGATGAGCCAGTCATTTTCTGAATATATTCTTCCCAGTTCTTGTGAGGTTCACTCCATCCCTTGCCAGTAGCCCTTCATGTAGGTAATGCAGACCATAGTCTAGGAAGCTGAAGTTCTCTTGACGATACCAGTTTTTAAGTCAGTGGTTCATTTCTAAATCCTTTGCTCCCTCATTGGCCTTTCGTTGGAAGTACAGATGAAAACACCATGATGATTCCTTTAGTACCCAAAAATGCAAATATACAGACTGCACTTTTAAAATTTAAAATTTCAATTTCAAGCATTGATTCTGCACTGTACCTTTTCTACATAATTGTTTGAGGTAACACATACCCTTTACTTGATGACATGAGGCAAAATGGGATTTAGTTACTTTTGTCATTTTTTTGTTATCTGTTAGCATTTTACTATTTTTATTAAGCAATTATTCCATTGACCCTTTTTTTCCATAAAAAAAATCCATATTTTTAAGTCCAAATGATACATTTGAGTGCATTTGTCTTCAAATGAAATAATTCAGTATTGCACAGTCAGTTTCACCCGGTTTCGGCTGTTTCTACTCCTTCAGTCATATCATCTGTAATTATTTATATCACATCAAGGACTTAATGCATTGATGCTGTAAAGTCATACATTTTCTCCTTCACTGAAGGAGGAAGTGGTCAATAAGGAAAGTCAAGAATTTACTGGAAAGCAAATCAACATTTTACTGTGACTTTTTTTTGTTTTGCAGTAAAAACTTTTTACCATTCTCTTATTTTTCCTTTAGCCTCTTTTCCCCAGGAAGAACTATGAATGTCTAACTAGCTGTGAGTTCCTGAAATACACCTTGTCAGTGAAGCAAGGAGATTGCCCTGCATCTGAGAAGGCCAGTGGCTTTGCAGCTGCCTGTGTTGAAAGTTGTGAGGCTGACAATGAATGCTCTGGGGCGAAAAAGTGCTGTTCCAATGGATGTGGACATACATGTCAAGTGCCCAAAAATCTTTATAAAGGTAGAGTTTATTATTAGAAGTGATTAGAGAAAAAGTGTGTGTCTGTGTATTCACCCGCACTCCACTTCATTTAAGTATACCAACATTCCCACACTGTTCTTGTGTTGTGATGACTAGGGTAGTCATAATAGGGAGGCCAAGTCAAGCCAAGGTTAGATTTTAATTGAAAACAAAATTCAGGTCTGATACCGGTTAAAAATTCGAGTGAGATGTGTAATAATAGTTTGTATTTACAATTAGCATTGTGATAAAGTTGTATTAAACTGGGTACAGAGAATTCATCAATGGATGCTGAAACACTTTAAAAAATATGCTTAATGTATAGAAGTGAAGAATTACTGTAGATGATGACATTCACAATTGTTCATATTTTCTCAATAGATTTCTGTAGGTTGCTGTTTGATTATTAAACAAGTATGACTTGTTTATGTGTATACCCAAATGTTACTCCTATATTTTCTTTTTGTAACATTTAGGATTTAAAATTTTTTAAAAATTCTGTTTCATCAACAGAAGTGAATATTAATTGGATCTTACCATAACTGTTTACTGAACTTAAATATGCAGCACAGTATCCTTCCCCTCCTTTATTAATTGATTTTTTTTGGAAAGTTTTATGTTAAATGACTAAACAGAATACTTGTACTGAAATTCTGCATAGTTTGACTCATGCAAATTAATAAAACAAACTGATCATTTTGGAGACATTTCTTAATCTGAATTGAGGCTTCGAAAACAATTAGTCTATACAATCAGCTTTTTCTATGCAACTTCTAGGAACAGTAGAAACATCGCCTTCTGACTCTGATGAGTGCTGCTAGAAAATATGGAAGAAACAGCAAGGCAATGCTTTTTTCTCAGCCTTCTTCTGCAATCTCTGCCAAAGTCAAAGAGGCCTCAGAATAGACATAATACCTATTTAGAAGCCTATTATGGCTTTTACAAACAGATCAGAAGACATAAGGCACTTCCTAGTGAATCCCTTATAACATTTTCTAGAGTTATTCAAACATCTTTGTGTCAGAGCAACAGGTTTTATAGTTTCACTTCCAATGGGATAAGGCTGTGAAGATGTGATGTGTCTTTTTTTGACAAATGGCCGCAGTATGGCTTCAAGGAGGCAAAACTTCCCTCAAGCAAATATTGCCAAAATCGTGACAAAAATGTTTATTCTTTATAGAATATAACTCCTAGACTTTCTTAAGTTATAAAGCCATAAAACTAAACTGATATAAGAACTATATAATACCTACAGTTCATAAATTCTTTCATTTAAAAAATGGTTATAAATTTAGAAATAAAATTTAATTGGCATCATAGACATTTTAATAAAATACTGAATTTACTGTATATTTCAAAGAAGTAGCTCATTGAATAATAAAATCTCATGTATGGTTAATTTAGTCAGTTAAATAAATTAATTTGAATTGAAGACCCAGAAAGGTATTTGAAATCAAGATCTCATTCATCTTCTTAGGTTTAGTGGAAATTGGTCACTCCATAATTATTGACCACTTATATGACCATTTTACTATGGTAGATTGAATGATTTGACTGAACCTCCCCCCCCAGCAATAACTAAAAAAAAATTGAACAAGGGAAAGTTCCGGGTGGGGAAAATGGTGGAAATTGGTGGCTGGGTGGCAAACCCAGGTGCAGTAGAACTTATCCAGACAAGGAGAAGCTGTGTGATCACTTACTTGTCCTTCAGAAAGCAGTTCTTCATAAGAAAACATGTAGAATCCAGAATGACTTGTAAATAGATTCTGCATGTCTGTTGATGACTGATTTGTCTAAATGCCAATCTTCAAGGAATTCCCTAGCATTTTGTATTTAGCTTGGTCTAGGATACTGTTGCCCAGTTGAAACTATGATTGAATCTGTCCAGATTATTATGGAGTTTTCATCATGTCTTTTGACTGCTAGTTCATGGATATGCTATTCTGCCTGTATGCCGTACTAGTAGCTGTTACAATCCTTACAATCCTTGTATGTGACAGATGACTAATCTTTTTCCTTCTTGGGCTACTGGTCTTTTGATGTTTTGGATAGCTTTAGTTCATTAGTATGTTATGATAATGCTGTATGATGGTAATAGTCTGATGTTTCTGAAATGTTTTTGATGTATACTAATTTTATATTTTTCATTGCTTGCATTGGTTGTACTGTAGTGGGTTGTCTGGTCACACACTTTTTAATAAAATTGTGCAAGTATAATTTTGTTGGAAGATGTCATAGAGGCAGTGTGTTTCCTTTTTTCTGTTGTTCTGGATTGCTGTAGTACATTTATATTTCTCTGTGTACTTTTCTTATACAGCTCCTTTTGTGGAGGCTGGGTTATTATTTTGGTAATGAGCACTTAGCATGGTCATTTTTGGTAGACTTGTATTTCTAGTTTGCTGTAATTTCCTCTGCTGGTATAGATATCCAGGAAGGGTAGTGAGTTATTTTCTCATTCTCTTGTGAATGTTATTCTTTTGAAGATGTTATCATTTTATATATCTTCTCTTCTTGTCTCTTTATTATGACAAAGTTGTTGTCCACATAATGAATCCATGCTTTTGATTGTATGAATGTTCTATAGTTTCTATACCCTGCATTACAGTCTCTGCTTTGAATTCTGAGAATGGTGATCCCATAGGTAAGGGGTTTTTTTGAGTATCTGTTTATTAAACTGAAAGTAGGTAATGAAACAGAGGTTGATGAAGTCCAGGATTCTGGATATTTTGATCTTAGTATATTTGCCTATCTCAGGTGTGTCATATAATACTGCTTTCATGGATTATTTTGCTATTTCTGGTTTTATGGATATAAAGAGTGGTGTGACATCGACTGAAACCATAATGATTCCTGGCTTGGTATCTCCTGATACTGGCATTCTATTGGTTCAACTGGAGCAGCTTATTTGGAGACAGTTTGAGTCCTAGACAATGAAACAGGATTTTGAAAAATTATCATGAACACTATTCATTACATCTTGAAATTAATGAATTTATACTCATATTTCTGAGGGATTAAATAAAATGTGGAGGCTAAGCTTGGAATGCCAAGTAATTTTCTCAGATATGTCGCCCCTCCTAAAGTTAGCAAGGTTGAGAAACCCTGCTGTACCGCATGACACCCATCTGCACACAATTACAGCCACCAGCGGTTAGTTAGTGTTGTTGGAGTTAGTTCCAGTCAAGTGAATCCTAGTGGCCATAATGCAAAGCAGATGGAACGTTTCTTAGAATGTAGGCTATAATATTATTACACATAATAGTAACATATTTTTATTGAGAAGCTGCATAGTTCCTCTTAAGACTAATATAAAAATAAATTTATTTGCTTCCAATATTTTTTATTCTTGACAATTTTAGAGTTCTACGGTCTTTGCTAGATAAAATCCTAGATTTATAGAAAACACAATTGATTTAACAAGAAATGTGTGGAGGCTGGCAAATAAACCTCTGATTTATTCTGGGGATGATTTAAGTGGCACAAACAATTGTAACAAGTCCAAAACACAAAGCAAAACATAATTCTAGCAATTGTAGCACTGTAGTTTCTTAAAGAAACAGTTTTCTTAGATTTAAGTTTAGAGAAAATGTCATTTCCAGAAAGAAGTTTTATTTCTGATTAAATGTTCACATATGCCACATTTAAAGTCATACCATTTTTTTCGAAATATCTAGTAAACATGTGGAAGCAGTAGAAATAAACTTGAAATAGTTTTACTGTTTTCACTGAGACCCCCATATTTATCATAATGAATCAGTTAAGTCATATATGAACAATTAATTTCTGCATATAAGAAAGCATAACAGTTAACACACATTACATTTCTTATAAAATTATAGGATAACTTTTAATTCTTTATATGACAGATCTTCTAATTTCACCCTAGAGTCTCAAGCTGGCTGTGTTTTCCCATGTAAACTCTTCTAAATATTGAATCAGTTGAAAAAAGTATCAGCACCTGAAAACAGGAAATAGGAACCATTTCTGTAAATATTCTACTGTCTGTTACAACTACCGAATCATAGAAATGGTGGCTTATCTCCATAATACATTCACAATACAGCTGATAAGTATTTTCAGTATTAAAGGTAGTGCATGACATATTTTAAAACAATAAAACAACATAAGCAAAAGTGGATTTGCTACTGGGATAAAATGTGAGAGTACGTATTCTATTTATATGATATACACTTGCTTCTCCAAATCAAATAGTTGTGAACACAATTTCTTTTTATGGATATTATGTATTTTAGGTGTTCCTTTAAAACCCAGAAAGGAATTAAAATTTAGTGAACTTCAGTCTGGACAGCTGGAAATTAAATGGTCTTCAAAATTCAATATCTCCATTGAACCTGTTGTCTATGTGGTACAAAGAAGATGGAATTATGGGATTCATCCCAGTGAGGATGATGCAACAAGTTGGCAAACTGTAGCACAGGTCAGTATCTTTAATAGAATCCTATTACCTTTAAGATTTTCCTTAATATATTTTTTTGTTAATCAGAGATTAAATATTTTTGGTTGGTATTAATTGCCATCAAACATTAAATACACCCAGGACCTTCCTTAGTGAAGTATGGAGTTCTCCCTTTGAAGTATATAATTTTAAGTGTTATTGCTATTGCTATCATGCTTAATTTGAAAATAAGTCATTGCAGCTTTCAGTCTGGAACTTGCAAAGTATGTGGAGCAACACATATAAGTGGGTCATCTCCTGTTCTTGTAGAAACATGTCAGGTAATTCTGTGCTTTGGACTTGAAGAAGATACTACCAGTCTTCCCTATTTGGGCCATTGCATACATTATAGATGTATTTATTTTATTCTGGGAACAGAATGGAGGCATTTCCTGCATGCACCTGTTTTTTTTAACTCTGATTTGGAACAGGGTTTAATAATGTAAACTTTTTACAGCAAGAACAGAATACAAATATCATTTTCTGTGGCCTTCGGTTTAGGGGAATGTCTTAAAGGGAAGACGGGGTGGTTTGCATGCTGACTTGTAACAAGATTGTGTGTGTGTGTGTGTGTGTGTATGAAGCAGACAGTATGCATATTATACACACAGAGGGTATAAAACACACACACACACACACACACACTATATATATATGTGTGTGTGTGTGTAATATGCAAACTGTCTGCTTCTACATAATGCTGTGGGATGGATTCCAGCAGCATTTACAGTAGAAAAAAAAACTTTAGAAAGGGTTGATACATGTTGATATTTGTATATGAGGTTGCTCTGCTCATCACTATACAAAGAGATAAAATAACTGGTAAGATGTGTGTATAAAATGGTATGGTGTGAAAAAATGCATAAAAGATGACGCATGCACGTCTAGTATGGATTGCATCTATGAAAGATACTAGGTTCAATCTGTAATAATTTCAGGTTTTTTTTTAATCCAGTCAGATGAAAGTTCTTTGGTTTGGATCCTGAAGACTTATGGATGGGTGAAGTACATGGTTTGAAAAATCCTACCTAGTCCAATTTTTATTTCATGAAAAATAGGAAAAAGAATTCCTCTTTCAATAAGCAAAGCATAAAAGGTCCACTGATGGAGGTCACAAAAATAGTAAATGTGTATGTTAACTGGATTACATTTTGCAGATCACAGATGAGAGATTACAAATGACTGACATCAGACCTAGCAGGTGGTACCAATTTAGAGTGGCAGCCGTAAATGTACATGGAACAAGAGGTTTTACAGCTCCCAGCAAACACTTTCGCTCCTCAAAAGGTTTGTGTTAGTGTTCTTCATTGCACAGTCACCTTTGGATGAATTATTATTTGCAATCAGCAGAAGGTTTAAACAAATAACACAAATAACTCTAAAGACAAATAATTTTGTTTTTTGAAGTAATCACATAGAATTCAAGGTTCCATTAATTCTTTGTGCTGCAAGTTCTCTGAATGAAGTTGCTTTCTTTTTACAGTACAAAACACCTTAGCAGTAATAATAAAGGCTATTTACTTCAATGTGACACAATGAAACATGAAAATAAAATTTTGCTAGATTAGGCAAAGCCTGCCTATTAACAATGGAATTGTTAAGCTTGAAGATCAATATTCATGCTGCTGTGTTATTTTACCCATTATATATTTTATTTATGCATTTCCTTTCAATTATGCAGATTGTGGAAATATGATTTTTCTTTTTGAAGGTATCTGTTCAGATTGAGCATCATATTTCAGGAATTCTGAAAAAAATATTCTAACAGATTTCCTTTCTTTTTTTCCTGAGGTTTTACTTTTATTATTTTATCAATGTACAAAGTACAAAATAAAAATAGGAAATTAAGATAAGGAGAAACAGAAGTGGAAAATATGAGGTATAAGACTTCCAACTCTTTTTAGCACAGTACATGATAACAACATTCCAGCCTCAACTTTTTACTTTTACACAGTAATATATAACTAGCCATTTCTATAACAACAAAATATCTAATTGGCAAAACCAAAGTCAAAGTTTCATTTTTTTCATCACAAGCACAAAATCCAGAAGTGATATTTAAATAAAAACATACTTAACTATATTCTCCTCTTTGAATAAAACAATCAATTTAGCTATTTCTGCTTTATCTTCCTTGCTGTGGAAATAATATGTATTTCTATTTGCACATAATAATCTTTATTAACTATCACCATTTATATAAAGAAAATTCACTCTATTCTTTCAGATTCTTTAACTTTAAAAGGAAAAATACTTTTTTAATCCATTTTAAAACACTGAACTTTTCTTTAAAAACTTTTTTAAAATCAAAACTTTCTAATACATCTTTTTAAAACTTCCTCTTAACATACATAAAATTCACTTTCAGACCAATAAAATTCCAATTATTTCCAATTAACTCATTCAATTTAGATCACTCCCTCCAAGTTACCCTCATAGAATAATTTTTCTTTTTTTCTTTAAGCTAATACATCTTTTTTAACTTAGTATCTTAACATAGATACTTTCAAATACACTTTCAATAATATTTTACAAACTTTAGGAATTATAAGCATTATATATAAAGGAAAAATACATTTTCAAACCTTAGATTAAGACTTTCTTTCAATTACAAATATCAGACCGATAAAAATCCATCTTAATTCCAATTGACTCATTAAGTTTAAGTCACTCCTTTCAGCTTGTCTTCATGGAATAAAATCTTTTTCTTTTCTAGAATGTTTGTCAAGTAGTTATAAGCTTCTCTTTTTCTCAAGGATTTCTCAAGTTTGTCCATGAAGAAAAAGTTCCAAACTTGTCCTTTTAAAAGTTGCAGATTTTCTTGGAGCTCTTTTTCAATTGTGTTGGGAGGTTTATATTTAAATCATCATCATAAATATTGGTGTCAGGTTTATATTCCAAAATTGCAATTGACTCCTCTTCATTGTCAGCTACTTGTGAAATTGCCTTGGTGCTTTGGTAACTTCCTACACATATTTGAACCTCTGAAGTAATTTGAAAAGTTTTTTTAATATCTTTGGAGCATAGTTGATTTATGGACTGATGGATTTTATTTAAAGATTTTTCAAATACATCTCTAATAATTTGCTTAATCTTCTTAATAATTTTCTTAATTCACTCTCTAGTCAAAGAATAGCTTTTTTGTAAGTCGCTTAATAATTGCTGGCCAATCAGGAATCATAAAAATCGGAAAGTTTTAGCCACCCACCGCAAAGCAGACCAAACTGCAAATTTCTAAAAATAATAAACTAGAGCCACAACTTTCTGCCCTTATGTTTCTCAATCAATTTTTTTTAAAGATACTCCACACTTCCTTATTTTAGCTTGCCTTCAGCAGCTTTCTTCCTTGTTGTTTATCAGATTTCCTTTCTCTTGTTTTTATGTGTATCAGAATGGATTATATGGAAAGGAAGGAGTTAATATATTTGTCTTTACTTTTGTAAATCTTGTTCCTTAGTTTTCATTGCCATGCTTCATTTCCTTTAAATTTAGTCAATCTCAGGATTCTTAGAAGCTGGTTGAAAATGTGTGATAGCAGTACATTTATTCATTCATAACATAAAATAAATATACTAACAATTAGTAGCCAATCACAACTCCCATGGGTGCATGGGGTATGTGTGATGTCCATAGAGAGCCTCTGAACATTGTCAAGGATGCTGCTCCACAGATAGGCAGATGTTAGACTGTACTGGCGAGGTTGGGTTTTAAGGATCATTTGGAAGTTCTTTTGTAACAGCCTCCCTGTTGCATAGGAGCATCTTTACCTGTTCTGCACGAAGCAGTCTGTGTGCTGACTGTAGAGTTCCCGAGAGTTATCGTGAGCTCTTATCTGGATAGCCAGGTAGTCCCAAAGAAATGGATAGTATTTTTGGAGCTTAGGAAAGAGAATGGCTCTAAAACATGTAGCCATATTTGTAGTTCCAAAGATCTTGTTCACTTTCTCAGGACTACCAACCTTGAACTCATCCCAGATAAAATCACAAGATCAGTTCACCTCAATATGACCTGGATTCAGGGAGTAGTAAATGCTTAGGATGGTTCTTCTGCCTCTGAAAGAATTCCCTTCTGAAGAATCTGAACAAATCTGTTTCAGTCCTGCTGAAAAGATGGTTGTCCTGGTTCAGAGGGCCATCAGTGTCACTGTCATTTGTATATCTACCCCAGCCATTAAAAGAAGTGATCAAGATTCCATCCAAATGCCCAACGTCTCTGAAGGTCTTCTATGACTTCTAAATTTTTGATTGTACAAGCTGTGGCAATAACAGATTTCCACTCCAGATTTGGAACAGAATCTAGGTCTCCCCCTGGACTTGCAGCTCCTGTTCAAAGAGTAGGTGGCAGCAGTGGTGGCAGGTTCTTTGCACACTTTGTTTTGTCCACCAGTTGTGGCCATTCCAGGACTTGGAAACCTTGCCTTTTGTCACTCATGCCCTTCTCGCCATGGGAATGGCCTTGAAAACTATCCTGAAGATGCCCAGAATTTAATGGTGTGGATAGTTAAGGAAACTACCTCCTTGTATCACTTACACTGCAAAGTACACTAGCTCTCAATAGGCTTTGACATGTTATTCAAGGTGCTGGTTATCAGCTTTAAAGTCCTATATTGCTTTCTCCCAAGAACATGTCTCTATGAAGAACATGTTGCCAAATGAAGGGTAGTGGCAGAGAGCATCCAATCTATAGTGAGCATATATAAATGTATCATGTGGTATGGCTTTTAGTAGCAATAGGTAATATGTAATCTAAATCCCAATGCTGCAACCCTAAAGTGCAAACAATTAGCAGAGCCCAAATTATTACACTTATGTTAATAGAGAGTACAAATAAACACCAATGTTTATAGTACATATTGAGAAGTGTGAAAAATACTGTAATCACAGCAGAGGAGAAGACATTGGGTGAATACCCCTTTTATCTTTTATCTGCTTGTTCCAATATTTTTTGCCAACACATATGTTGTGAGGAGCTTCCTTGTGTTTCTCTCCTGCAGTCTGCTGACAGGGAACTCACTGGAAGTATTTCCAATGAAGTATACTTTATTGTTTCTATCTGCAAATGCTTTAATTTTGCTTTTAGTGAGTGTTTAACACTCCTGTTAACCTTTACCATCTGGAAAGTGTGGCTTTTTGTTGGCTAACCCTAATATATGAAATTATCACCTTATACCCAGCAGGGCCCAACTCTGCTTGCCTTTAGAAAAGTCATCACAACCTGACTTTTTCCCTAGGCATTAGAGTTCAGTTGAGTGAAGTCTCCTTTTGGATGTTTAATTACAATTTTCAATTCTCATTTTATGTTTTAAATATTGGATTGTTTTTTAATGTAATGTTATTTTTTCCCCCAGTTCATTTGTTGTTGTATACTTGCCAGAGTCACACTGAATTTGACAACCATTTAAAACCATTTGGTGCCTTAACAAGGCGAAGGGGCTTTGTGGGTAAATGACATTGTAGGCTATGTCGTTAGACATGTATATGTCCAGGAGAGTCTCCCAAGGTGAACAGGCCATGATAAATATCCCAGACTAACACTGATCACATCTGCCAACCCCATTGGACCAGTGTGGTAGATTATGGTCTATTCCTTCCTTCCAAGTTAATAAAATATACAATTACCCAGTTAATTCAGAGAATTAACTGACTGCAATCAAAGTATTCTATTACTTAATCCTATATATTTTTATTTGTAAGTATATTTCATGCCATTAAATGGGACTTATTTTTAGGAACCTATGTACGATATCAGCCTCTATCTCCACCTTTAAGGAATTGCAATATTAATGCATTCAATATGATACTCAGACTATTTCCTAAATAAATATATTCATAGGAATTTAATATATACTGCAAGTGCTTGTTGAAATGAAGGTGAGTTTTTCAATGTTGATATTGCTTAGTAAAATTACAAATATTATAAGAACAAAAAGCTTTAGGAGCTTTATTTTTTATAAGATCAAGAGAATGTTAAAGGTAAAATTGCATATGTAGGTCTTGAGACCTTGCATACAACTTGAGAGCTGGACTTAATCATACTGAATCTCAACAAAAATAAATATATGAAAGAGGTTGGTATTAATTGCTTTTTGTTTACTTATTTGAATAAATATATAGAATCTGACTCCTGTGAAGTTTGGTAGGCACAGCTACATTGAGCATTGTATGTAATGCTACAATGACTCCTGCCAGATATAATTTGTAATTATTACTGAAGCTAAGATTTTCTTTTCTTTCTGATTCAAACAGCTTGGAAACTTCTCTTGAAAGTTAAAAATAGTTCCTTCAGATGAATTTTTGGAGAATTAAGTGAATTACAGTCATGACTATGTTTTCAAAAGGGAGCAAGAATTAGATTCCAGATGATTCACTTAAGATTTGTATGGCTGAAATGTATGGTTGCTGGTGACATCAATCTGACCATAGAATATTTTTACAATCTAAGTAATTCTTTGTATATAATAGGCAGCCATAATAGTATAGCAGGAGATAAACATGAGTGTTTTGCCCACACAGATGAAAACCAGCACATATTTATGCTTAGTGGGAGCATTCCCCCACCTTTGCCGATGAGATCATCTACTAGAAGAATTGTACTCTGGAAACACTTCTACCACTATGATGAGAAGATTTTTAAAACCCAGATGAAGATCTTTGTGACATATTAGTGTGCAATATGTTTTCTATGCAACTTAAGAAAACTACACACACACACACACACACACACACACCAGTAAACAATCCTATGCTGGATTCACGAAGCAAACGTCCTTCGTCTTAAGTCATTTGGTGCTGCATCCCCGCGCGGCCTAGCTAGCTGCTCCCACCCACAGTCCGTGGAGCTTGCCTGCCTCTTGCTTCCCTTTCCACTAGCACTGCGTCCCTGCGCGGCCTAGCTAACTGCTCCCACCCACAGTCCGCGGAGCTCGCCTGCCTCTTGCTTCCCTTCCCACCGGCGCTGCGTCCTCGCGTGGCATACCTAACTGCGCCCTCCCCCACGGTCTCCGGAACTTGCCTGCCTCTTGTTTCCCTTTCCACTGGTGCTGCGTCCCCGCGTGGCCTACCTAGCTGCACCCCCCCACAGTCCCCGGAACTTGCCTGCCTCTTGTTTCCCTTTCCACTGGTGCTGCGTCCCCGCGTGGCCTACCTAGCTGCACCCCC
>JANHFL010004187.1:72558-91951 GCA_032468155.1 Oxyrhabdium leporinum
ACCCCACCTTGCCGTGACGTTGAGTTGGCCACGCCCACTCAGTCACATGACCCCTACCAAGCCACGCCCATAGAACCGGCGGTGAAAAAAAATAGATTTAAGCACTACTTCACGTACAGTATACACAAATGCTTGTACATATAATATCAGGGTATCAGGTCATGTAGAAGTCTTTGTATGTGAAGGATCCCTGTATACTGACAATTATGCCTGGGGAGAGTGGGATCTGCAGTGATTTCAGCAATATAATTTAGAGAAGGGACTAGTAGTTGGTCCTCATGAACTGAGTTGTATAGTTGAAGATATTACTGGAGCAGAACTACAGTATATGTAAAGTCTGCATTGAAATCCAGTGAATTAAGTATGCTTTAAATCATTGTATTTATAGTTGCTTAAGCTCATGTCTCTATATTTAAGTGCAATTGGCTAAAGTTTAATGGGATTCAAGTATCTTTTCAGTCTTTAGATAATATTTAGTTCATTATTTGGAAAATCTTAGAAAGCAGGGAGAACTTTGCTGTGCTCAAAGTTAACAGTGTAGGTGTATTTGGAATACATACATGTAGGTTAAGATATTTGAAGGTAGAATTCATTCTATTTATACCGTGTCCTAGGAGAGTTTTGAGCACATTTAGGAATATAATATTTGTGTTAAACAGAATGTTTGGGGCTATTTGTGATTCTATTCATGAGTTCCTTTTATTAGATTAAGAGAGTAATATTTGTCTCACTTGAAGTAAAGGGTGAAGTAAGACGGTATAATGGTAGTAGATCCTTAAATATTTTTTAAATCTTTAACCCAATTTTTGTCACATCAGAGCAGCATATAAGATAAATCAGAAAGAGAGAAAGCAAGAGAACATTTTTTTAATAATTTTGCTTAAAGGTTATGAGCAATCTAAAGAAAAACTCTGTGACATGTTAATGTCTCTACCTATGTTACATATTTAAAAAGTGGAGATATTTGAAAATAATTTTCTTTAAATAAATGAGACACATTTTTTGTAACAAATTATTTTCTTGTAGATTAATTGTAGCAATTACTACAATTACAATTACAAGCAGATGAGCAATTTCTGATGCAGAATTTATTTTTCCCTTTTTCTGGTTTTATCCGTTTTGTTCGTTAATAATATTCTGTGCACATTGAGCACTTTCTTCCCATTGCTTTTACTTGGAAGGACACAGCGATGTTCAATGCTAATTATGTTTTGGATTTCTTAATCAATTTTTGTGGCCAACTCTCACTTCAGTGTCTGTGGCATTTTAAAGTCTCAATTTGAATCCTAAAAAGGCTTATTCCGTCTTTATCTTTTTCTTTTTGTCTAAATCCCCACTCCCACCCTTACCATTCCAGTGCTTATTCCATCTTTCATAATCTCCTAACATTGCATGGTGGTTGTCACCTTCAGAATGGTTTCTACCTATCTGTGGGTTGGTTGGTTGTGTTACTGACATATTTAGAATTATCTTTAAATCATCTGATGTTTTTTCCTTATCTGTGGGTAGTAAGTTTTACAGTTCCATGAGAAGGGAAGATTAAATTTAGTTTAATCTTAGGGATGTGCTATGGAGGACTAATGTACAGTACTGTATGGCAAATTTTGTCTTTGTTTCACTAGATAACCTGATGTGAATCAGTGACTATTGATAAAAGGAAACTCAGTTCTCTATTCATATGCAGAATGAATATGAATGAATTATTTAATAGTATAGCATCATGTGACAATACAAACATAATTCTGTAATGTTGTTTACAACAAAATGGGATTATATTTGCAATAATACAAATTATGTGTATAACACATGCTTACATGACAATTGCTGCAGACATTTTGGAGCTATGCTTCCTGAATTTTTTAAATGCTGGTTTGTAGTATTAATTTTTTAAAAAAAAACCCTTCCATAAAAGCACAGTAAACAAAGCTAACAGCAATAACTTCATACTATATGTGCCAATGCTAAATGTAATTTCATGCATATGCATAAAGAGAATGAACGGATACCTATTTCTAACACTCACATCTTTTCCCCTGTTAGTTATTTTTATGTTCTTGTAGTTTTTTGGGTATCAATTCTGACAGACAAACACTATCACTTTGCTTATGCTATAAAATCTTAGAACGTTTATCTATGGTATAAATTCTGCAGTTTAGATTTGCAGCTTTTTTAAAAGTACAATTAGTGATCTCACTGTAATTAGAAGAGAAACATTTTAATTTAAAGTGTTAAAAATAATTAACTTATAGCTAAACAGATGTTACATACATAATTGTAAATGACTTTTCCATTTCCTGAATCACCTACATTGCAGAGTGAATTTATTTATTCTTTTGTCCCTTTCACCACTTTAATACAGACCATTAGCATTCCTCCAGATGTGATATATTTTACTTTTTAAGGGTTGTGATGGTGATGGTGCTCAGACAGATGAAGGTCCTCTGAGCCAATAGGATGGACAAACACCTCTGCTTTCCGTCAGTCCTGCTTCTCCACAGGTTGATTCATGTAAAGATCCTTACAGCTGGGTTAACTCTGAAGAGTTATCAGGACTTTTTTCCCCTTTGTTAAAGTGGGTGTGACCAGCGCATAACACATCTGGCCCATGGGCTGCGAGTTTGACAGCCCTGATCTATATCATCCTTCCCTATCACCTGTGTTTAGGTTCAATTTCAATTAAGGAAGCTTCTAGATATCTACCACTTGTTATATAATATGCTTAATATTTTAGCACCGAAATGGAACAAAACGAATCCGTGGTTGAGTTATTGTTTCATTTCCTATATTCACTCAGCTGTACTTCCTGTGCATAAATCTTAATCAGCTGAATCAGTGGATTAAGGACAACTTTAGGTTAATGTGTTTTGGCCTGGTCAAATGTGCTGAAAGAAATAATAACCTTTGCCTCAAATTAGACTTATTGGAGTAGGTACTAGGACTCAAATATCCATCTTTAAAATTGTGTCCTGAACATAACAATAGAAATTTGGATCATACAACTGCATTAGACAAGATTTTTCTGTATGATACATATCCACAGCAATTGTGTACTAGTTTCCCCCCCCGGTTGATAATTTCTTTGCTTTAGCTTCTGGGAAAGCTCATTTTGGCATAGGCATTGACAGTTCAACTTTAATTTTGCAAATCACATACCATAAGTTTTGATTTGAGAGGATTGGAAAAGGATGATGGCATGTTAACCATAGCATTTCTAGAACTCTGAGACAAAATTTTAAGTCAGAAAATGAGCAGGCATTGTATGCTTACTTTTTTGTTTACATAAATATTCTTTTTGTTCTAGAGATTGAAAAAAGTTACTTTTTAATTATGTTTTAAATAATGTAATTTGTACCTAATACTGTCATTCTACATAATGAACATTATTTGATCTACCAGATTAGAATTTGTATAATTGTACTTTCCCTATGATATATTTCATTTCAAATATTGTTCAAAGGGTTGGAGAACTTTCTGGAAGGTAGAACGGTCAGCCTCAATAGGTAAACCAAACCAAAAAATCAATTGGAACTATTTTTTAATAAGTTGGCTATAATAACAGAATCCTTCAAGTCTGAATGTACTTTACTTCTCCTTAGGACTGAGTGAAATAGGGAGTCATTTGCCTGAGACCCTTCCAAATATTATATTGCAGCCCTCTTCACTTATGTAATGGTTCTTGTATATTTCTGACAATTATTATTGAATAATAGTAGAAATATTATTATATGATTATTTTTTCTCTCTCTTTAGGAACTTAAAGCCTGAAACAATAAAATTGACAATAATAAACAATTGTTTCTTTTATAAAAGCCTGCCGGGTTGAGTACTTAAAGGATTATGAGAGATTGTCCTTTCTTTTTGAGTATTTGTGTACCCTAGGCAGTTTTATGCATTGTTTTATAGATATGAAACAACACGAAAATATTATTTTTATAAAAAATCTACATCCTCATAAGTATTTAATTTCTAAGAGTCATCACCATTCAGCTGCTTTTCCTAAATAAAAAAATATAAAAACTATTATGTAGCTTTTGTCTATTTAAATCTTAAGCTTTTTATTTCTAGCATATTTTCTATAAGTCTTTCTAAAAATTCTAAATCCATGATTACCATTTAAGCTAAATGTGAAATTAACATTTGAAAATTATAATATTCTTGGCATTTTAAGCACTGGTGACTTCATTAAATAGTAAATACGTTTACAGTGTATATAATGTTCATATAGCAAGGTTTCTGAAACATATTATGCCTTTATGATCTTTTCATTACTTGTTTGCAGTGAAATAAATCACAAAAACAATCTTTCCTCTGGTGTACTAATTTCATCCAGTGGTTTCTCATGTTAAAGGAATCCATCAGCATGAGTTGTATAGTTACTTATCAAACATAGTTTGTGTTATGCTTGATGAAGGGTTTGACTGAGAAGAATGTGCTGGAGATGTCTAATGTAAAACTTACTTTAATAGATCTGGTGAAAGTGAAGTTCCCTGAGTTCCAGCATGAGTTCAAAAGCTTGGAAGACTAAATTTGTGGTCCCGATGACCGACTCAGATTGGATCCTGCCTAGTTTAATAGTTCTGTTCTTTACAGCTTGTTCTTGTGGCTCCAAAGCTAGACTTGCTAAATAATAGCTGCCAGTCAATCCGAATCAAAGATTGCATCATAGGATCAGGAATCCTTGCTAATAAAGTTTGTAGAGATGTGTAAGGTCTTTTTTTAAGGAAAGTGTCAAAACTAGTTTGTTTAATGGCACATGAAAAGTTATGTACGCAGTTATTCATTATTCCCCAAGTAAAGCATGATTATGTGCTATATTGCAAGGAATCTAAACTAAACACTATAACTATATACACAGTTCTAAAGAGCAATCTAACAATCCATGTTCAATGTTTTTTGTTATGATATTTAAATCCTTGTCTTCTGATATCCTTTTGATTATTGACTAAGGAATCTAAGAGCTGTGCTACATCAGACTAGAATTTTCTATTGTTTCGCACATGGTTTCTGGCCAATGGGAAGCAAAGCATGAATGTAGTCTTTCTGTCCCATGTAAGTACTACAGGACCTGGTATTTAGAGATGTATTGTTGTCTTGACTAAAAGTTCTTGGAAGCCTTACATGCCATGATTTTGCCTAATCTTTTGTTAAAGTAAGTGGCACAATTAGTGAAAAACATTGCACTTTCTTTAGAATAATTTTATCCGTGTTCAATTTATCCATCTCATGCACTTGCTTGCACTAAACCACTAAACAAGCATTTATTTCAAACACTTGTCAAAAAGGGCAAAGTAGTTCCTGTCTAAAACTTTTGGAACATGTTGATATTGATTATAAAGAAATTATTCATTCCTATAAAGCTCTTTCCCTCCATCAGATCCATCAGATCCACCTGCTCCATATAATCTCAGGATTGCCAACTCTACAGTAAACAGTGATGGAAGCATAAATATAAGGATTATTTGGGATGTCCCAGAGGAACCTGATATTCCAGTCCATCATTACAAAATCTTTTGGAGCTGGACTGTCAGCAGCAAGGCTCTTGTCCCAGCAAAAAAGAAGAGAAGGAAGACTACAGATGGAGTAAGTAAAAAAGGAAATAGAATGAGATACTAAAAATAAATGTCTCAATTGCTTCTGTCTCGTATGTTCAATTTTCTTCACGCTAGAGGCATCTAGTCTCTGAACAGCAACTTGAGGAACACTTTGTAAAAGAGGACAGGGAAAATGGGCACTTAAAATATTTTAGAAGTTCATGGCAGAAGGACAAACATTAAATGAATTACATTATATTATTTAAATTACTTCCTTGCTAAATTGCTAAAGTGGTTTTATTCAGGCAGGCATTCAAAGTTTAATGGACTGCTGCTGATTTTTCTTGCTGTTTTTATATTTTGAGAAGGATTATTTTACTCTTTATTTAGGGTACCAGGCTTTATAATATTCTATTGTACATATTGTTTATATGTTTTCATTGTGTAGAGTCTGTAAAATTCAGAATACTAATGAAAATACTATTATTAATAATAATAATAATAATAATAATAATATCAATAAAATGACTCTTTCTTGAACGTCAATAATTGGTATAGGAGAGATCAACAGTACCCTATTAATTAGTTACAATATGTAGCAGCTAAATTGTTTCAGTGTTAGCATTAGCTTTGTGTTAATGTGGAAAACGATAATCCATCTCACATCTGCTATAGTGCATACAATGTCCTTCAATATGTATGGAGAAAGACCTCATGTTGGTGAGACAAAATTCTGTCAACATGTCTGATACTAGGCAAATGTCATTTAGTTTTAATCCTATTTATTTTACATACTTTTAACCATGCTATATTTCTATGACCTATTTTATGCCTTTATTTGCTCACTGTTGAATGTTATATTGATATTGTTTGCTTCTGACATGAATAAAGTGTTAGAAAAACCATAATTGATTTATGCAACTTAACTTTTTTCCATTATAGTCTCAAAATTATGTGATCCTTGAAAACCTTCAACCCAATAGTAATTACATGGTGGAACTGCAGGCAGTTACATACTGGGGTCAAATACGACTGAAAAGTGCAAAAGTGTCTCTCTACTTTAGTTCTACTCAGACAACTGTCAACAACAGTAAGTGGTGTTTCCATAAAGCAATAGTAAAGTTTCTGTCTCTAACCATCTATCTCTCTAACTCTCTGTCTTTATTCCATTCCTAAGTAGTTTACTGGGTATGTTCTCCTTGGTTCAGAATATTCCAGTTTGGTTAGAAATACTTCATAGATGGAGATACTGTGAATCTAATAATCTTCTTTTGTTTGGGCATGTATAGAAAATCAATACTGATATTCAGTTCTTACAATATATACATATTTGGAGCTTTTATATTTCTAAATATAAAAATAAATCATAATTATCACAATGTGATTTAGTAGTTAAGGACAATGAGTAGAAAGACCTAAGGCTTTATTTATCCACAACCATGGAAGCTCATTGAATGACTTTTAGTCAATCACACTTTCTTAATCCAAACTATCTCACAGACTGGTTTTGTGTGTGTGTGTGTGAGAGAGAGAGAGAGAGGGAGGAGGGAGCACTATATAAACTGCATCTTTGGGTCATGAATGAAAAGTAGAATATATATCTAATCCTTAAGAAACATAAACAACATACAAATAGGGAAACCATGACTCTGTTCGGCATCTATTTGAGAGATATTAAAAAGTGCTAGATGTTTTGGCTTTTATGACATTATGCAAATTAATGCATGTCTTCTGCATATGTCTCATTCTTCACTATTTAACTATGCTGGGAATATTCTACTGTAGAGTGCTAGATTAGTGCTGGTTAATGAGTTGAATATTTTATTTCCAAGGTGTCAGTGTTCCAAGTAATGCACCCATAGAAAGCAAAACTCAGAGACAGGCAAATTCCTCAAAGAACAGTTTATTGGATACATCATATTGGCACAACTGGTGAAAGCCAACTTTAAAAGTTCCCACGGCTTTCACCTAATCAAAAGTAAAAGTTTTCCCTTTCCCCCAAGTCACTGGTCACATTGTCCAATCCAGTTGCTTGCCAGTTGCTGGGTTACTTCACTCTTCCTCTGGCCAGCCACCTGTGAGAATGTACTTGGTTCCCACAGGAAAGTTCTATTGTTTTGGCTGCAAAACCCCATCTAAGTATTTCCCCCCTCCCTCTGTTGTGTGGCAACCCTGAAGCCTCCAAGATGGCCTCAGCCAGGTTAACTTCAGGGTTGACACAAGGACTTGCTAAAGGATTACAAGACAGATTTATAGATAGACCATATTTTGTTCCCTTTAGTGCTTGCTGTGTGCACTGAAACTTCTCATCTAATCTCTATATCCATTTTACAGCAGGGTAACTGAAACAAATTCCTTTTTTTATAGTTACCAGTTTCTGTCCCCTGCTACAGATCGTATTAAATTTATATTGAGATAAAACCTTTGCTAATCAAGGTCCAGTTACCCTGATTTCCACATGTATGAAAGTTTCATCAAATTACATTCAGTTGGAGGGCACCCTTTCTTTCTTATTTCACAATTAATCTTTGATTCATTCTTTAACCTGCTTTGGAAAATACAGAAATATTTTCACTTCTTTATTGTTCTTCATTTTTACCTAGAAGAGTTTATATTTTTGTGAACTCTGTTGAATATGTCATCTTTTTTTCCTTCCTGTTAGTGGATTTCCATATTTTAGTTTTATAACTGAGTAAAAGCAGCATCAGAGAATATATGACCATTGATGATTATACATGATTTGCTGAAATCCAGTATTTGTCCTGATCCTAGTATAGCAGCTATTTCAACTCACGGACATATTTGATAGTGCTTGACAGTTTTAAAGCAGTGTTTCTCTTGTGTGCTTTGCTTTAATAATTAGCTTATGAAAAATTGATTTACACATTATCTGAACTATGTTTTGTAAATTAGGAATAAATAGTTATGGCTCCTTGAATATTGCATTCATTCAGTGTTACAACATGAACATTTCAATGCAAATTTATCTCATTGTTTAATAATACTATATTCTCTTTTCATCACTAAACCTAGTATAAAAATATTGTTTTCTGACTGTAATATTCTTTTCTATTTCTCCAAAAATAGCTGCAATATAACCATCTTGATTTTTAGTGTTTTCTACTTCACACTAGTCAGTTTGCATTTTTGTGCTGGCTATTATTGATAAAACTTACCACTTTATTACTCTTTTGATTTGGTTGGCTCTGGATGCATTGTCAGTGACAGCTACACTATTAAATTGTTATGCTTTTTAAAAATGTGTTACTATGAAAAATTCAGAAGTACTGGAATTCATTATTTTGTTATTAAATTATTAATTATAAATTTAATAAATTAATAAAAAAGTTATCCACACTGCAATAATCTTCTCTTTACCCGAATACAATGCCATATGTATGGGACTATCTTTGAAAATAGAAAAGCTAGGTTACCAGCTAGGATTGATCATATTGTATTTTAGCAAACAAGAAAATTTGAAAATGTCTAAATATTCTGGAACCAATAACTTTATTTTAGAATTAGCTGCCAACAATTGGCAAAGTTATTTATGTTTATTCCTGTTTTATAAATAAATGTTAATTATTCCTTTTATTGTATTTTTATTCTTTTTATTTGTAATTCAGTGATCTCTTATTAGATGCATTTCAAGTATCATTTGAAACACTTTGATTATAGAGCATCTAGGCAACTGGAAAATTTTCAGAAATATTTTCTTTTACAGAAGAATGGACATCTACCATTGGTGAAGCAACTGATGTTTCATTCTTCAAAGGAAGTAGACTTAATCGTCTTCTTGAAATTGGAGTGCCTTTTTTCCAAGATGACCAACTTCAAGTGAAAGTCTACTGGAAGAAAACAGAAGGTAGTTGCAAAACCACATCTTACCTTGCCTAAATAATTTATTGATTATTAATAAACACTGATTCAGATAGCTTCCTGGTAATTTTAGATATACAAATACAGAAAGTCTGACTGCTTTGTGATATACTGTTGGCATTTTTAAACGTATTATAATGAATATGAGCTATTATTTATTATTTAAGTTAATATAGAAGCAAAGGTTTCTCCTAAGCGTATATTTGGAGGAGAGTGGAGGAAAAGAATCTTGCTTACAGATATGCATTCTGTTTATTATTAATTTGGAGGAGAGTGGAGGAAAAGAATCTTGCTTACAGATATGCATTCTGTTTATTATTAATTTGCATATGAACACATACATATAAAGTATTAATCATCAATATGACCAAACAGTTAAAGCCCCTTTTTCCATAGTGTCAATTTGACCTAGCTATCATAGTTACAAATTTTTTTTCGTCTATTCAACCCTAATAATAGCAATTGTATGTTTCTGTTTTTTAGCTTCCTCGGGGGTTCTGATTACTACAATACAAAGGGAGAAAACCTGTAGAAGTAGATTAAACTAAGCAAAGTAAACCTAAAATTGATTGAGTTACTTATGATTGTTCAGTGTATTTTTTCCCCCAAAAACTGTTTTTTCAAAAACTGTAATAAGCCTCCTTCTTATTACATCTATGGAGGCAGGCAGCAACTCTCTTGCACCAATGGCGATGGTGTTAGTGGGCATATTGCCGTAACTAGAATCAAAAGCTATATAGCAAAAGGGAAGGAAAAAATTGTGTTTGCTTACCACCACCATTTCCACTGATGCAAGGACATTTCTGGCTCATTGAGAAGGCAGGAAGGCATGCAATGAAGTCTGCTGTAAGAATACAGCTAACCATTTTCCTTATTAGATTGATGCCACTGTCTGTATAAGACTTTCTGGTCATGCCCTCTTCTGTATCCAGCTGTATCCTTCCTGTGCCCTGAGTTAATAGATGTAAGTGAAGAGACAATTCCATTTGAATTCTCATGTACTGACTAAAGCAGGGCTTGTGTCAATACTGATTCTAAATGTTTGATTAGGAGCACTCAATTCTGTGAATTGCAGCATTCCAATACTTGTTATCAACATAAGTACACATATAGGACTATGGATAAAACAAAAATCAGGTTATCTTTGTTAATCGATTATAGAGGCCTTTTGTTCTTTGTTTCAGGTACAAGACTTCTCTTGACAGATCAGTCAGAATCTTAATGGGTCTAGGAAACCATTAACTATATTAAAAAGGAAATGGTAGTTAAGTGATCTGTAGAAGATTCCCTATGGGAGACTAATATTGCTGTACAAATGACTCAAGAAATGGTCTAGCCATGGCCTTTGATGGTCAAGATGAAAAAAGCACTGCCATGTAGGATCTCAGAGTGGATGTGAACATTAGTTTCCTATTGCAGCATTTAGGTACTAGACAAATCATCTGAAAAAAACAACTCTAGAGCATAGTTACAGTCTCCGAACTCATCCCCAATTTTTTAGCTTGATCATGGCCTGTATCTTTCATTGTATGCATACAGATTATTGAATAGCAAGATAAGTCATCTCAGATGCAGAGGCCATTAGCAATAACTCACTGGAACAGCCCCAGCACAGTATAGGATGCTATTTGTATAGGCAAAGATTTGCATTAGTGGTATGTACTTAGATCTGTGTTCTAAACTTACATTTCAGTTCAGCATGGCTTAAAATGGTTTTTTTCCCCAAGAATAATGTAGCATCTTGACATACTAATGTCAATATTCTGTTAAAAAGGGATTTTATGCTTTTGTGTTGCATTAGCCTTTAATCAGTGGAAATCGTGTTTGGTTTGATCTCAGATTATCTACTCTTCCTACATCTTAAACAACTATCAATGAACTTGGCATCTGAATAACTTATTTTAATATTTGCCTGGTATAAAGCAAATAATACATTTAGGTAAAATAAGAAAAGGAATCTTAAAATATGTGAGATAAACTTGTTAAAATGGATTTCTTGGTAAAAGTAAGACAGAATAAAACAAATATTATGGAAAAGCAAACAAAAATTCTACTGAAGGTTTCTTTCTGCGTAAGAAAGAAATATGTGATACTGCTACCTTGCCCTGCTTTTGGGTTACTCACAGTGGTGGGATTCAGCCTGTTCAGGCTGGTTCAGGCGAACTGGTAGGAAAGATTCTGGCTGGCCCCGCCCCTTCCTGGGGTTCCCCAAGTGCCCTGTTTTGGCCCCCAGGTAAGTGCAGGGAGGCCCACTAGGCCCAAAATGGGGCCTGGGGGGGTGCAGCACGGCCCCCTGTGCCCCATTTTTGCTCCCAGGGGGGCCTTGGGGAGGCCCACTAGGCCCAAAATGGGGTGCGGGTGGCCACGCCCACCCAGTCACATGACCAATAAGCCACGCCCACAGAACCAGTAATAAATTTTTTTGAATCCCACCACTGGTTACGCTGTACACATCTGAGCAGAGCCAAAGTAGTTAGTTGCAAATAAGTGTAGCACATACTATAGTTTAAACATCACTGTTTAGTTTTCATATGATTGATATGACAGTCTGCATTCTAAATGCAGTGTATTTTCATGAATGGATAGCTTTCTGTCATAGATTTGTAATAATTCTTTAGTATATTATTGTGTCCATTTTTTTGCACTTTGCACTTCCACTTTTCTGTGAGCTTTTAAAACTGCAAATTCCATTCTCCTGGGTGATATTTTAATGGTGCAACACAGCTGTGTAAAAACTGCTTCACCAGGTCAACCTGAGATCTTTGGAATTTGCTGAGACTAACTCCCAATATTCTAAAAGGCATATACATTTTCATTTTATATATTTTTCCTACAAATGATAAATACGTCCAGTATTTATGTGTATCTCTGCATGAACTATTCCAAAAAATCAAATACTTTTAATGTAAGCTTCTATTAATTTTCTCTTATTATGTTATTTCACTGATAGATGCCACCAGCAGGGAAAGCTATCATGTTCAGTGGTTCCCAGAATTATGTTCTTACAACAATACCGAAGAGCCTGAAAAATTCTATGATGTAACATATGTAAGTTACGTTTAAAGTATCAAAAATTGTAAATATATGATCCTATATTTTGTGAGGAAGAATATAAATGACCTTTAAAGATCGCAGTATGTTCCCTTTACGTTTCAAATATAAATTTATTCTGTGCTTCAAAGTATTCATTTTGTCCTTTGTAATGAAAAGCTATTGTAACTTCAGTTCCTTGGTGTCCTCCACATGTATTTGGCTGCAGTTCCTATAGATTGAATATGGCCAATTGGCCATTAGCTGTAATGAATGTGCATTATGTGACTTGAATCCTTTGAAGTGGTCTATGTTGAGGAAGGCTGGTTAATTTAGTTTATTTGTTATGTTGAAGAACCAGATTTTTAATTAATTATTGTGGATGGTTAATTAATTCTTTTGGATGGTTATATATTTCATCATCTATTTCATCTCCCAAATAAATGATATATGAGAATATTTATATATTTTGTAAGCTGTCTTGTTTTCTAAAAATGTATGTTTGCATTGATTGCTTGGAAAATATTAAATTTAAAGCCAAAAGGAGGATAATAAAATGGTTTATATCTCTCACAGGAAAATTATATAATTCTTCAGAACCTGTCCTTTTCATGCAAGTATAAATTTACAGTTCAGCCAGTAAGATCCAATGGTCAGTTGAAATCTGAAAGCATTTTCTTTACGACTCCACCTTGTTCTGATCTAAAAGGGAAAAAACACAAGTATGTAAGCCGTGTGGCTAAAGGAGGTAAGATTCGAAACAATTATAGTGAAATAAAATACTTAAATAGCTAAACATTCAAACACCAGTTTTTAAAATTGATTGCTTCCATCATTATATGAAGAGCTTTAACTTACAAGTATTAGTATTGCAAAAACAGATTAATTAATAAGAATACAAAATACACAAGAAACAACCATAAGTTTAATTTTCTTTGTAATCTAATTTTACAGTCAGAAGTTCTCAATATGACCTTCATTACTACCTCCTTTTATTTATGCTACATTAAATAAAATTATTTTACAAATTTTATATGCAACAGAAGAATACAGTTTAGGCATTAGATACATCAAAACGTTACACATTTGTATGCTTTTTTTTAACCTGATAATATGTGATGTCTTTCACAGCTGGTCTAGCTATCTCCAAACATTTTATATTTTCTTTGATAGGTCACATCTCTTTAGGTAATTTCTTTAGCTAGAAAAATATAGTATTGTAAATAGTTTCAGTTCTGGTATTACAAATTGTCTTAGCATTTGTTAAAACATTTACAATAAATAGTACTAAATGCTGTCAAATATTCTCCAACATCTTAGATTTTTGAGTGAGTCACATGACTCACTTCTGAAACTAAAGCGAAAAGAATATTTAGGAAATGTTGGAACAATAGTTTTAAAACAGTTTTCGCTTGGTTAAACAGCAAGAAAAAATTGCCAAAACCATTGGACCTTTAGACAACAGAATGTGGGATTGTTCAGGAATAGGGAATTTTATTTTTGTGCAGCTATCAACCTTGTTCTGCAATAAGCATGCGTATATTTTATAGCTATAAATATTTTATATTTTATACACTATGAAATATATGCATGCTTATTCCAGAACAAGATTGGCCTCAAATGTATCAAGCATATTTAATTAGTTTTAAGTGGATCATAATGTAATACAAATTATATGTTATAATTTTGATATTTGATATCCTGACACCCATACAATGAATTTAATGTCATCAAATATTAATTGACTCACATTTATATAAATATATTTATATAAATATGATATGTTTAAAATATGAAGAATATGCTTCCTGTTTAAATTTTATATAACTAAATTACATAGTGTCTCCATTGTACCCAATTCAATAAATAGTAATACAGTAGTTATGATTTTTAAAAAAGACATTTTAGTCATATATAAAACAGATAAAGTTGATTTACATAATAGCATGTAATATAATAATATCAATGTGTCTACATCACTTACAGAACAATATCAGATCATGAAATTAGAATTTGTGGTAATGTTTACTAATTGAAGTGCAATGTATGAAATAAAATTATATTCATGGTAAATAAAATGAGTGATATAGTGGTGAGCAATTCATTTGAGAGTAAGTATTCCATCCTCATCATATAAGAACAAAGTTTATATGACACATTGTTGTAGGTTTCCTTAACGTGTATCTTTTAAAAATTGTACTTAAGATTGACAGAGATGCTAACTTTTCTCTTGTGGTGGTGCTTGTTTTACAGATCCTGTTATCTCAAAAATAATGGCAAAACCAGAGAATCTTTCTGCTTCTTTCATTGTTCAGGATATTAATATTACAGGTCACTTTTCCTGGAAAATATCAAAAACAAATCATTACCAACCAATGACAGGATATCAAGTCACTTGGGCAGAAGTCACTACAGAAAGCAGGCAAAACAGCTTACCAAACAGCATTATCTCCCAATCACAAATATTGCCAGTAGTAAGTCTGTACCTCTTCAGTGGGGGTGGGGGATAGATAGGAGGGAAGAATCAAGGAAAAAGCTGAGTTGATTGATGATACTGAATGCCTCAAATATATTTCTTTTACTACAAATAATTGTTTCCATTTCCTTTAGGATCATCATATGTTGACAGTACCCAACCTAAGACCATCAACTCTTTACCGTTTAGAGGTTCAAGTGTTAACCACAAGTGGTGAGGGAACAGCTACAATAAAATCATTTCGAACACCCAATTTGCTGATACCACCACCGAGTGAGTGTTGACGTGCTACAAGAACTTATTCTGATGCATGCATTGGCATCTCTTATATGGAACATAATACATTATGAGTATTTTTAGACATACTCTTCTCCATCTGACCTAATAGCCCGAACATATTCTTTGATTTATTTAGGATAAAAGATGCTTAATAATCCATCTGAAATTAGCAGCCGGATTGGACTGAAACTGCTGCTTAATTTATATATAGCTCAACTTCGATTTACCATGTTTACAGCCTTTCTCATTAATGGATTAAATCTTACATTATAATATTTTCAGCAAAGCAAAGTTGATAGAATCTATCTAGAACAGAATCCAGAATTTAATCAACAGGTGCATTCCAAATCTTTACTTTCTGTCATATCTGGCTTTCTTACAGTTCTCTAGATGTTACATTGAATGTTTATCCTTTGCACTCAAGAATCTCAAAAACTTCCACCTTGGAATGTTTCTAAAATTTTGTATGCTGCTAAACATTAGTTTTAGGATTTTTCTAAGCTATGGTATGGGCCTATTTTCAAGCTGTCTGCCACCTTCAAGTACGTTTTGGACAAAGAAAGCAGAAACTTTGAAAGGGCAGTGAGTACTTGAATAACCTTGAATAAGTATAGCACTTATTCAAGGTTATTCAAGCAAGCCTATAAGCTTAATAGACTAGGCTAAGCCTAATAAACTCATAATTATGCTCTTTCTCAAGAACTCTCTAAATCAAACAAAAACATCTTATTGGTTCTTTAAGACATCTGTTTGATCCTTGTCCAGTCTTCTAGGCTAGCTAGAAGATGACCTATTGTTGGTCTCATGGCAGAACTAGGTGTATCCTTCCTGTGCTCCTTGATCTCTAAGCCACTTTCAATGCCAGTGGAGTTGAACAAAAGATTTAATTGATTTACTTCTGAAGCTAATAGAAGTCACAGGACTACAGAATAATATTGTTTTGGCCAGAAAAATAACAATGTTATACTGTCGTAGAACAAACCTGTAAGGATTTAAAAATTGCCAACAACTGATAATTATGAACTAGGGTTATAGTATTTTTTTTCTTTTTAGGACCTCATCTGAAGCAGCACCATCCACGTTACTACAGATCACCCCCTGAAAAATACTAAATTGCTATAAGTTATTAACCAGCTGGAAAACAATGCGAATAATTTCTTGAAAGAAGACCAGAAAAATTCATCTTGAGTTATGGAATGAACTATTGTTTTAATAAATGTTTACCAAGTATGAGTTGTGTATAAATCTGTGTGAAATGGATTTAAGAAAGCATGTTTGTACTAATTTTGGGATACAATACAGTGTATAATGCAGAGATCAGCTGTATTCATATTATCAGAGCATTCGGCATTTATCAAAATGTAAATATGTTGATATATATAATTATAGCAATTACCTGTTACTGTAGCATATGCTATCTGACACCCTGCTTTATCAGTTCCCATTAATATCTTTACATAGTTTTTTAAATAGATTTAAACCATCCATTTAAACCTAAGTTATCTGTGGCTGATACAGGAAAAACAGAACAACAATACCATTTCATGATATATGATATACATGGCCTAATAATATCTGTTTAGTAACTGAGTAGAATTTCAATATTTTACCTAATTTACTTTCAGAAATCCCATTAAATGGAGAAAGATTCGTGTCCATTTGATGAAGAAACATTATCTTGTTTCCATGAAGTAGACACATTAACTCTTGAGGGTTTCATTAAGTGGAGATTGTTTTTTCTGAGTTACGAAGAAAAATGATCAAACTATTGTTGGTTTTTCCAGAGGTTTTTCATACTGGGAACTGAAACCAGATCGAGTACTTAAAGCAACACCACAACACTAATTGAAATGTAAATAACATCTGTCTTATAGCTACTATTATCATCGATTTCAGGCCCCCCTCGCCTACTAACTCAAAGTAGAACTCTTCAAACTTTGGATTTCAAACAGGATACTTTTTATTGAGCAGAAGTGATAGGAGGCAAAGTGCAAGCAAGTTCTAAAGTTTAACAAAGGATACGGTAACTTTTAAGACACCCAAAACCCCACCCTGGTCTTGTGATGGCCACTGGCCAATCCACAGATGCAAAGATGCTTTGGTAACAGTCGTTTCGAAGAAGAGATAAGGACCCTCAGAGGGCCTCAAGTAGGAATGTAACAGGATCAAGAAACGAAAGTGTAGGAAAGCGAAAGTTATGCTAATAGGATTTATAGTGTCCTTTCCCTTCTGTGCCAGGCAGTGTAATGTTACAGGAAAATCATTCTCCCTCTTCTTCCCCTGGAAGAATGGCAGATACACATTTGGGGATTGACAGACATTATGGAGAAAAAAATCAGAATTTGAAATTCTCATAGAAAACCAATACAACTTATTAGAGCGCACATATAAACTTTTACTTAGATATAACACAGAGACAGAACAAACAAAAAGCTATCATAACATGGATACAAACTTTTAAAGAAACAGTTGCAATACAACAATGGGAAGATTTATGGACCAAAATCTATAAAATAATTAAGTAAATCAATCAATCCCTGAGGATGAGGGCATGGAGTTACCCTTCCCTTCCAATTCTAGACGTTACTGGGGTGCAAGGAGATAGAGCAAAGGCCTTCTGTGAGACTGCTCATTCAGGAGTCCTGCCCCTCTAAATGAGCTACACCAGGATTTGCTTCTATTAAAATGCAACACCAAGCACAAGCTCCCCATTGACAACTATTGCCCATGTACTCCCACTCCATGTGCCTTGAATCATGAACATCACAACTCTGATCTTGTATCCAGACCATGGGTGTCAAACTCGACCTCATGTGACATCATGTGACATATCATGATATTTTTTGCCTTTGCAGAGCCAGGGTGGGCATGGTCTGCACGTGATGCATCCGGCCCATATGCTGCCAGTTTGACACCCCTGACCTACACCAACTGATGATTCTGCAACAAGCTCTGACCTTCAAACTCTACCTGATTACTCTCCTGCATGCCACTTTAATTTGGAACTCTTGTCAGCCAAACTTGCTGAACTTTGGAGGAAACCTATCTGTTTACTTCAGGTGTGTGTGTTTTAAGCCTCAGTTAGTCTCTCTGTTTGCCTTGGGACAGGACATACACAACCACACAAAACATTCCACAATAAAAGACAGTTCACTTTATTCTATGCTTTTTCTAAATCAAGAATAGGACAATCAGCTTGCTTTCTCACATTTATATAATTTTCAGAGATTTACTAAAGAGCAAAACATCTGAGCAGACTCTCTTAGCATAAGGATATATTTTGTTCACTTTTCTTTCTTGATCCCCTTGAATCAGAATTCCTTCAAACATAACCCCTGGCATATTAAACAAACAAATTCTCCTGTTGTTTTATGTCTTTGCTCTTTCCATTTTTTTTCATTTGGCTACAGGGGCAGTAATAGCATGCTTCCAATATTCAGGCCCAGATGTAGTCTTCAGACACACATTTAATAACCACAGCATAAGCAAGCTTCATCCATATTTTAAGCATTCACATGCTGTATGGCATTTCCACGTACACCCATATCATTTTCCAATACTCTCACGACATTTATAGCTTCCTAGTCATCATTTCTTTTGAATGCCAATATTTATACCATTATTTTCAGTTCCATTCTTTGACATGTTGCTACAATTCCCATGCAATTTTTAAAAATATTCCTCACTTCAATTTTATTCCCAAACATCTCATTTATTCTTAATTCCATTTATTTGACTGAAAATTCGTGTTTAGCCTTTTTCACATACTTCCAAACATTTTATTTTAATTTTCATTAAAATTTATCTGCATTTTCTTAGAGTTTTTCTATTTTATATTTCATTCGGGTTTTGCTGCAATCCATTGCAATTTTCTTTATATGCCTACTATATGAGCCATGGTGGCACAGTGATTAGAATGCAGTATTGCAGACTAATTCTACTGATTGCCAGGAATTTGATCCTCACCAGCTCAAAGTTGACTTAGCCTTCCATCCTTCCAAGGTTGGTAAAATGAGAACCCAGATTATTGGGGGCAATATGCTGACTCTGCAAACCACTTAGGGGTGTAAAGCACTATGAAATAGTATATAAATCTAAGTGCTATTACTATATATTGGTTTTGTCAGTATATAAGTAATTATGAGCTGGAATAGACATGGCAACAGGTCAGCCAATGGGGACTGTTTGGAAACTGAAA
>JANHFL010004187.1:92051-109417 GCA_032468155.1 Oxyrhabdium leporinum
TGGGGGCAATATGCTGACTCTGTAAACCACTTAGAGAGGGCTGTAAAGCACTGTGAAGCAGTATATAAGTCTAAGCGCTATTGCTATTGCTATTCAAACAGTCGGTAAACAAATAATTATAGGTTGAGGATTACTCAGACTTCGAACTGTCTTAAATCTGCTGTTATTAGTACTTTCGAAAACTATCCAACTATTTCTTTTTAAAGGTTATTTAAAACTCAGTGGTAATTCCTCGAACACATCAATATATATGTATGTAGCCTTCTGCTCCCGATAAGTTGTCTTAATGTGACACCCTTTGGAAATATATAAGCAATTTGCTTTGATTCCATTATCATAGGGGAAAAAAACCATATGAGTTCAAATCTTTCCAGTGTTAATTTAATATATTTATTTTAGAAGAAGGTTCTTTCAGCACTGGAAGAATAACATGGACATTAAAAAGACATGCAACAAGATTATGTGGGGAAGAAAGCAAGTATGGAAGTGCATCTCCTTCCATTTTGGCTCTAAAGCAGATACCAGGCCTGTATTTCATGTGGTTTTGGTCAAGCTCACTCCACCTTCCTTGTTCTGACAGCTGGTGTGAAGTTTCTTTTCAGAAAAATACAGGGCTGTTTTTTGCTACTTGAGATGTTGCAGCTTATACTAATGTCTCTGTGAAAACATAATGGCATTAACTATTCCTTGGGTCTTGAATTACTGTAAAAATGTATGCCAAACACAGGGTTTAAGAGTTCAAATAAAGGAAAAGGTGGAGCCGAGTTTCATTGGCATTTTCCTGAAGAATGAGAATTCCAGGCTTCTTGAAGCCTTTCTTTATAAACATACCTTTCATATAATTCAAACCAAAAATACATAGTGATTATTTCTGTCTTCCTAAGGTTTCATTCCGTTAAGAATTTGAGGTTTATAATTATGCTGAAATCTAAGGGACTGTGAATATAGTATTATACAACGTAACAGAAATACTAGGTAATCAAAATGAAAAGAGGAAGAATAAAAATTACATTTTATTGAACTGTATATTAATTATAGTAATTACTTGAAATGATGAGAAATCTAACTTGAATGCAATTGAATACATTAATTAAATTAAACTGCTGCTAAAATTGTGGATTATGTAAGATACAAATAATTTAAGACTTGAGATTTTTTTTCTTATTTTTTTAACATTAAGATTAATTTTAATGTATTTTTGAATCAGTCTTGTACTTTTAGGCCATCCAGGTGATAATATCTACCTGTTGTTGGGTGATCTTGGAAAACTATTAACAAAGCTGACTGACCCTTTGGATCATAGAATAACAGGATTATAAAATAGCCTGGGATTAAAGAAAAGATCCAGAAGAAGGCAATGGTAAACAATATCTGTATTGCTGCTACAGAAATTCCATGCTGAATTCAAGAATGTCATTAATTCCTCACAACTTCCTGGAACACTAAAGATTGAATGAGAAAACCAAAGTAATTTTCTTAAGAATGAAGTTCTATAAACGGGATCTTCTGCAAAACAGTTCTCTCTCATATCTATCCTACCTATTATTATAATCACATGTATCTCCTATTGATACAGTAATATAGATGGAAATCCACATTTTAACAGTCAAAATAATCTAAAGTTAGATCTGATCTTTCCCATATGAAGACCAGGCTGGACCTGGAATTGATGGTGGTCTGTCCTTCCTCTTTTAACCAGCTATCTCTGGAAAACATACAGCTGTAGAATGACAGTGACTCTGCTGTAAAAGATAAAATCGAAGAGATAATGAAACAAAGAAATTAAAAATTATGGCTTTTGATTTCCTAAGTAATTTCAAATAAATTATTTAAAGTCCCTTGAAAAGGACCCTACGTTTATGTTTAGTAAGTAACTATGAATCTAGTTACTTTTACAGTATGGTTGTTGTTGACGATGATGATGTATAACATTGGGCCACATTATGTTTACCCAACATTTAACTGGATCACTGAAAGACTGGAGACTATATTTGCTTAGTGTGCAAACTTTAGCAAGGTTTGGATAGGCTTGGATGTGGGAACCCACTAGCTGTGGTTTTAGATGTCTTTAGAAAATTCAGAAGGATGAATAGGTGAATGATAAATTCCTTAATTCTCATCTAGTATGACCATGGCTGAGTTATCCAAGACATTCAGAAGCCGCACCTGCGGAAGGCTGGTGCGCCTGGTTTAGCAACATATTTCCCACAATGCCTAACCAGGTGTTTTTAGAAGGCCCACAAGTTGGACCTAACTGAGTTTGGAAGACAGGTTTTTGCAGGGACCTGAGATTGATTGTCACCTCTTTTGCCATTGTAGCTCAGTGCTCAGAATAGGAGAAAAGCAAATATGCTGATATCCTAGAGTGCAACATGTCGGCTGCATGGCTGAAAATGTTATCATCCTTTTCTTTCAGTGTTGTGACAGTTGGTGCTGATGAGCTGTGTATGTTTTAATCCAGCCACTAGAATCCCCCCCCCCCATCTTCCACCCCTGCCAGCAAGGGGCATGCGCTGTCTGCCCGACACTGCCTACAAATTCTATTAGGTCTGTAATTAAAAACAGCTGTAATCTGATCAGGTGGAGATCATAGTTACAAAATGAAGGAAGCCATTAGCAGGAAATGTTGTGGTTCAGGCAGACATCAAATCAGTTTAAAGAGATTGGATTTCATTGTTTTTATACAGTTACTCCATTACTATAATGCACTCACCCCATTTAACTGACTCGCTCCAAGGAGCATTTCTGCAAGGCAGGAGTGACATCTATGAGAAATTAATGGCATAAGCAGAACACCGCACGGAGGAAAATTTATAGAGAAATCTGTTTTCTGTGGAGAATATTAACGCACGCTGATTTGATGCCCGTTTAGGGCTCAGTTTTAATTCCATTTGGTCCCCAATATTTCAGTGCCATTATTCTAGCCTTTCCTTGTGGAACAGATCCTCTTAACATATCTGCTCCAAATACGGAGACTTTACTCCCTTTCTCTCTGTGTTTGTGTTTGTGTGTGTGTATATATATGTGTATGTATGAAGAAGATATACTGTATATCATCCATAGGGATGAGAAGCAGATGTTTATATAGAATGAGTTAGTGTGTGTGTGTGTGTGATTCTATATAAATATCTGCGTCTCATTCTTACGGGTGACACGTATCTTCCTTGATCTCGGCTCCTCTACAAAAAGCCTGGGAGTTTGATGGCTCTGCGCAGAGTCTTAGCTGTTCCTAGCACTGCAGTCTTCTGGACAGAGAGCTCTGATGTTGTTCCTGGGGTCTGTTGGAACCACTTCCTGAGCTTAGGAGTCACAGCCCTGAGTGCTCCTGCTATCACTGGGACTGATTTGCCTTTACTTTCCAGATCATCTCAAGTTCTTCCTTCAGGCCGTGCTATTTCTTCAGCTTCTCATACTCCTTCTTCCAGATATTACGGCTGCTTGGCACCACTACTCTTTTCTGGTCCTTGTCTGTAATCATGGCGTCTGGTTGATCAACCAGTGCCTGCCTGTCTGTCTGGATCTGGAAGTCCTACAGAATCTTAGCCCTGTACATACACATGCACATATTCATTCGTTTGTTTGTTTGTTTGTTCATTAATTCATCCATCCATCCATCCATCCATCCACTTTAGCAGTTCACACATTTATAATCTGGGGGTGCTGATCTTCTAGATGTTATAGGATTCTAACTCTTATCAAGGGCACTTAGCAGCTTCTCTTGTTAGATATCATGAGTGAGTCCAGCAGCATCTCCTTGCATTTTGTAGACCTTCAAAGGCCAAGTGTTTCCTTAGCTTCCAACTCAAGAGACTAAGGAAGACAGTCTGATATTAAAAGAGAGGGGGTTGTGAGCAGAATAATAAAGCAGTGCTTTTGAGCGTCCTCTTGAGACAAGCGAAGAGGAAAGAACCGTTTATGGGGAAATTATTTACAATAACCTATGGAAGGATGCACTTAGGCAGGTTTATAAAGAGAACACAAGAATCACATTGCATTGTGAAACCAGGTATGTAAATTTCCTTGGGCTCAGGGTAGATAATGTTAAAATAAGTAGTAAAATTTATTTGATAGTGACATCCATTGCACATCATTGGCTCTATCTGGAATAGGGCTAACTGGAGAATTTGTAGCCTTTGAGATGCTTGTTGAAATATAATCCCTGGTATCCTTTTTAATGTGTGATATTTGCTGTATCTGCTGAGAATAGGTAACCGTTTTCAACCTGGTGCTCTGCTTCCTGAATTAAGGTCAACAAATGTTCTTTTTCTTTTAATCCATTAAAAAGAATGAAACAAGCATGTTAATCTGTTCACGTATGCAAAGGAGTCTTTCTCATTTCCTTCATGCATCTGTTCAGAAATTTAGAGGTTGCCTTGCTGTGGCACAAGCAATAGAGGCAGGCTAACACAGCTACTCTCCTGGAAATCACTGCAATATAAACCAAACTCCAAAAGCTACAAAAGACACTAAAGCATTAATGACTGAGAGCTGAATCTCACTCTAAGAGCTTTAGTTTGCACTTCAGCTGCTAGGCTATGGAGCCGAGGAGTTTCCAACTGCCAGCCAGCAGTTTTAAGCAGGGGTGGGTTTCAAAAGCTTCAGCAATGGGTTCGCTGCCCAGTTGCATCGGTGTGGCCATGGTGGGTGTGGCTAGTTGGCCTCCTGCACCATGGTGGAGGGCATTTTCACCTTTCCCGGGGTCCAGAGGCTTTCCTCGAGCCTCCATGAGGGTGAAAATGACTTCACCCCAGCTCTGGAGGCTCTCTGGAGGCTGGAAATGGGCCTGTTTCCAACCTTCCTGAACTTCTGGGAGGCCCGTTTCCTCCCTCCCTGAGCCTCTGCATGTGCCCTGCACTTATCTGCATCCACAACTGGCCGCTTGGAGACTCCGGAGAGGGGCAGGAGGGATGGGAAGGGGTGAGCGGGGCCAGCCAAGAGTGGGATTTGGGGGTTCAGTGAACCCTGCAGAATCTTTGCTAAGGGTCCACACGAACACCGGCAAACCCCCAGCAGCCCACCCCTGGTTTGAGGTAATAATATACATCATTATTATTTTTTTCGTCACTAGCAGACATACAAAGTGCTGCAAATTGCCTCTCTTTAATCTTTTCTTAAGCACTGGCACTCTATTGTTCTCCCAAATTATTCTACAGTCCACGTAGTCCTTTCTACACCATAAACACTCTTCAAATGGAGTCCCTCACCTAGGGGAAGGGCCATCTTTTAAATAATGTAAGATGAAGAGGGAAGTCTTTTCTTGGCTCTGCCTCATGGGGAAATGTAAGAGCCTTATGCTTTGCTTCTTGTTCCTTCAACAATATTGAGGAGGTGTTCATATGCTTCAAAGGGCCATCATTTGACTGACGTCATCTATCCTTGTGATGTCACATCCTGGTTTAAGCTTTTTGCCTTAGTTCCATGTTTCTCAAACTTAACAACTTTAAGATGTCTGGCTTTCAAAAAATTCCCCTTTGATGTCCATATATCTTACAGTTGGCAAGGCTGAGAAA
Organism: Oxyrhabdium leporinum; assembly: GCA_032468155.1. Classification (NCBI taxonomy): domain Eukaryota; kingdom Metazoa; phylum Chordata; class Lepidosauria; order Squamata; family Cyclocoridae; genus Oxyrhabdium; species Oxyrhabdium leporinum. The sequence continues at coordinate 97,562 of JANHFL010004187.1, forward strand.
CCTTGGCCTATATCAAGCTCTTACTTAATTTGGAAATCTAAGATTTCAAGGAGCATTCTAATCACTTTCTAAATCTTGGGGAAAAAATTCTAGTAAAAGCCTTGCACTTGAAATGATTTTGTAAAATCATGACAAGCATGGCTTTGACTTTCAATATAGCTATTTATAAGCAAGTGTATAAAATAATGATTTTAAAGTGTATACCAATCCAAACATCTTTAGATATATCTTTTAAAATCTGAACCAAATTTGCTTAAAATATGACCAGACAAAAATGTCAGTCTTTTAGGTTACTCTAAAATATATTTCAACTGATAACATCATGTTGTAAGCCACGCAGAGTTGATTGATAGCTAGTGAGATAGATGACATATAAATTTAATAAATAAATAAATAGAAATTTTAATAAATAAATAAATAGAAATTTAATAAATAACTAATAAACTCAAGGGAATACAGAGAAAAAAATAAAAATTCCTCTACATCTGAGACTTGGCTAGTCTCATATTCAGGGCAGATTTTTTAAAAGCTTGGTAGAGTTTAATTGGCAATCTCACTTGTAGGAGGACTAATAGTTCCCTAGTATAATGTCTATGAAGGTTCTCAGTTATCCAGGTCATGGATGTCCCAAAGGTGCTTTTTCAAGAGGCAACTGGACTTTCTGGTTTTTCTTTTTCTTTCTTTCAAAGAAAAACCAGAAAGTCCCTAGTATAATGTACCCAAAATTTGAGGCAGGTGAGTGCTTGAGCTTCTTCTTCAAACAGCTAATGAGATTTGTGGCTGGGACTAACTTCTAGAGTGAATCTGCATCCCATCTTGTCAGGCCAATGCTCAAACAGATTGCCCAATTCAAGAGAATTTCCAATGAAACAATATTGTGTGGTTGTCTTGTTTCATTCAAGGAATTACATAGAGATGATTCAACAAACATAATTTCCTCCTGGCCTTATCTTTCCGTCACCTTTGCCTCTTCAAAATCCACTATGGAACGAACGACAGTGTATTTCAATTAGTCACACCATGAGCCTTTTCTCAGTATTTATTCATCATATTTTTATACCACTCATTTCACTAAATGACTCTGGGCAGCTTACAAAAAAATCATGTCGGAATATAAAAGCACAAATAAAAACAAAGTTAAAAACAGAATTAAAAGGTAGGGTTACGTATTAAAAATTAAAAAGGTGGGGAGAATACCCTCACAATACCAACCATCCTTATGGATTCCTAACATTTTTTGGTCCCCTTTGCCAATTGGCAGAGTGTAGTCTTAACACTCTTCCTGAAGGCCAGAATTGCCCCCCCCCCAGATCATGTTAAAGGAGGCCCTTAGAGGGCCTCAATCAGGAATGTAACAGGATCGAGAAACAAAAGTATAGGAAAGTGAAAGTTATGCTAATAGGATTTATAATGTCCTTTCCCCTCTGTGCCAGGCAGTGGAAAGTTACAGGAAAACCATTCCCCCTCTTCCTCCCCTGGAAGAATGGCAAATACACATTTGGGGATCTGACATCAATGTTACTTGTATAATCGAATACATCACAAAATTAATGAACTTAAGTGAGGGTTAAAGTTAAGTTCTTTGAACTAGACTTTTACTTTAGAAGTTTGTCATGTGAGATGTAGGGCCTTTTTACACCTGGGAGCTGCACGGTGTTCCATTACATTTTGAAGCAGGAAGCTAAAACAGTTTTCCAGCATTTCTTCTGTACTACTTTGTTTTCCATTACCACTTTCCATTCTCATTACCAGGAATTGTGTCATGCTAGTTCCTGGGAGTCTTCCTTCTACCATCATCTGTTGCCACCATCTTGGTATCTCACAGTCACATTAAGAAGTAGCTTTCTTGGTTTATACAAATAATGGCCTATTATAAGGTTGGGGTGGTGGTGGAAATGAATGCTGGGGAGGGCAGAATGACAGAAGAATAGCAGATGATGTTTTTGTACACTCCTGCAAGGTGGCAAAAAGAAACTCCAGCTGGCAACATTTAAGGTCTATAGAAGAAGCAGTTAATACTGCAAAGTTATGTCAGAAAGGAAGAGAAACTAGACATTTTATAGTTACCCTTTTTAGTACTTGGAACACCAATAAATATGTCTGTGCGTCCAACAATATATACACTGTATATCCCTCCCAGAAGGAGCTTGTTTTTCATTTCGCTATAGGAATATCTTTGTGCAAATAGAAGGATCTTTATCTGATTACTCAGAAAATCTGAATCCTCATACAGGGAGAAGATTGCAGGACACGTGTTGACCAAGTTCATGATGTCAGAGTTATTTTATTAAATAATAAAATATTGACGGCATCAATTGAATTAAGCTAAATCTGAAAATTTCCTGCCTCTCTACTTTAAACAAAACTTTATTGAATTATATAATGAAGTATAGGGAACTTCATGGACACACTTTACTAACTAGATAGTAACCACATGTTTTAAACAATACATTTAGATCATACTTCAGATTTAATTTTCTTTCATCTTGTTCATTAGAAAAAAATTAGCATCCTATATTCAGAGGGACATTATCTCTCCATTACATGCTTTGATTTATATGAAGTGAAAGGAAAAGCAATGCTGTCGATAACCACTGTAGTAGAAAATTAAAAGGTAGTGACACTTTTTTGTATACATGTTTAATCAATAACAATACATATGATTTTTTAATTTTCATAAATAAGATTAAGAATATTCCTTTTTCTTAAAGGAAAAAAAGGGGCCAGAGAAATTTTTTTGAAGAGCATACAGGAAAGACAACAATGTCTGAATTATTTCAGAAAATTTATGGTTCTTGTAAGCATACTGTATGTTTGACAGCTTGTATATGCAGATACGATTAAGAGAAGATTTGCACATATTCATCACTTGCTACATCTGTAAACATTTGCATGCATAAAATATGCTTAAGAGTATACAATATGGACTGGTTTTCATTCAGATAATGGAAACAAACAATGAAAAGACATTTCAAAAGTTCAAGTTATCAAGAGGTAGTCTGTGTATTCACTTTCAATCTTTTTTATTTTTCTAACTTCAAAACAACAACAACCCCACAACAATTTTATTAAAACAAAATATTTGATCCAAATAAGACCAGTTTGACTTTAGGTGTCCACAGTATGTTTTATAAATTAGTTCAGTGTTTTCAATGACTTGATTGCTTAAAAAGCAGAAACTTCAAATGCTGCCAACACAATACTGTTTTTGCTATCTGTGTGCGGTAAACATATCGGAAAAAGCTATTAATCAGTTTCTCTTAATCAGATTTTAAAAACAATTGTATTGAAAACACTAAGATTTATCAAACTATATTCTCTTTTATGCAGGAATGGGATTTAATTACAAATAAATCTTCAAAAAATGTAAGAATGGAAGTTAGTAACTTCCATTTTATTTCCTCTTATTTTAAAAAAAGGGCATGTAAAAGACGTTGTGATAATAACTTATTTATTTTAGATAGCATTATTTTGTGTTGTCTTGAATATGTTAAGTATTCTTAAATCTTTGATTAATACCTGTGGACATAATTATAAATGTCATATAAATTGTACACTGTACTCCATATATATGCTTTTAATGATTGCATGACTTCAAACGTTATTTTTAAAAAAAGGAAATTAATGCCTCTAGATGTTGCTGGATCTATAGGTTTTGCATACCAAAAATCATAATTCAGTTAGAGGCATGAATTGTATGACTGTTTACCTCTATTGAATATAATGGTTAGGTATGATTTAAAAAATAATTAATAGATTAACTATATGTAAAAAACTCCTACCTTTTATGTAATTATATTGTAGCATAAAGAAAACAGAGCCACATATCTGCTAACTCATCTGACTGAAAAATTACATTTTTATAACAGTCATTTAAAAGTCAGTATTTATTTATGTATGTAATACAAAAGAATTAATTGTGTGTCATCTTATTTTGAGGCAATGTTTCTTGTAAAACATTTTGTAATATTAATTGTAAATACTCTGGTTGGTTGATTGATCTTCATATTTAGATTTTGTACATAAGTTTAATTAATAAACTATCATATAGGTATATAGACTCATAATTACCATCACTGTTGGGATTGCTTTGTATAATAATTGTCTTTTACAAAGTAACTTAGTCCATGATAGATTTGTTGACATTTAGTCAGGGTTTTCAAACCATAATAAATACATTTCATAGGAAACACTTAGCCTGAATCAAACACATACATAGAATAAATACATCAATGTTTTTCCTACTTGGCAACTTGCTGATTGGCAAATTCTGGGACTTGGAAGTCCACACATCTTAAAGTTGCCAAGTTTGCAAAACATTGATGATACATAAATCCAGTTAATGTTTCCAGTCCACTCCAAAACTTATCAGGAACAATAACCATGCATGCGAAACCTCAGTCACGTGTATGAATCAGGAGAAAAGGGGAGAAATTCTGGCTTTCTTCCTGGGTTTCTAAATAGTTTACTGAAAAATGGCAGTAGGACTACATATGGGAGCTTAAACTAATGAATCAGTTAGGAATTTTTTAACTTGAACCCCAAAAATTGGCACTACTGTTTGTTTCCATAGTTCAGTATTATTTGGGGAAAACATAAGAAGCTTCTATTGCATGTTTGTGAAATATTGTACATAAGTGCTTTCCATCCAAATCTAATGGTAGACCAACATAGAGCTGGGGTAATTAATTTCCTTTCATTGGCTGAAGAAGTACATAAATAAATAGTATAAAAAGAGGCAAATAGCTGTCCCCTATAGGTGTTTTTGCTGAAAGAATTCAGGACTTGGTGATAATTCTAGCCTGCATATATCTCTCTATTCTCTGGAATTTAGCATTGCTGTTCCTTGGATATAGCCTAAGGTCACAGTAAATTACTTCTGTTTGTAAACATACTATACTTGTACAAACTGTACAACTCTTACAAGAAAAAACTTCAAACCCTTTGTATTCTCTTTGTACTTTGAACATCTATTGTGCCTAAGAATTGTATTTGGTGCTGATGTGGGGAAAAACCAAAACACTCATTAAAGTTCTTCCCATGGTATTCAAGGCAACTTGGATTGTTTTGTTTTTGTTTTTTTAATGGAATATTGTGATGAGTAAATACAATAAATGTGACTCTTTAGAGAAGCTGTTTAAATAAATATATTCCCTTATACAGTCTATATAATTTATAGGAATTTTTATACACTTGCCTGTTGAGCAGATTTCCAGTAGTCTGTTCTGAGGCTTCCAGAGTAGCTTATTAATGATTTTTTGAGTAAAAAAACATAAATGATCTACAGATTTGCCTAAAAGGCACCTTGCCTGTCTCACTGAACTTTCATATTGATAGTGATAAAAACGTTTTGTGGGTTCCAGTGAACCTTGTTTCATAAATGGTAAGAGTAATACCTAATAAAGATTTCTCAGATTGTATTGTATGTCAAGGGTACATTCTTGAACGCTCCTTGAATGTGTACAAGTGACTCAATGAATACATCAATGTGTCCTGAAAATGATGAGTTCCTTCTGTCTGATCCTTTAAATGAAGATCAGATTTATTTGTATAGATTCATCAGGCTATCATAAAACAGAGTTAGCTGCAACTATACTCACATATGTGTAAATCAACTTTAGTGTTTATCTCAGATTTAGATTATATGCATAAAACAAAGTAAAAATTATGGTGATGTGCCAGTGCCAAGCCTTTTCAAAGTCATATAAATAAAAAAAACTTAAAAGAGATAATTTCCTTGTTGAATAATCAGATTAAGGTTATTTAGATATCTCTGCAACAGTAAATTTATGATTGCTTATGGTGATATAACTTTTTAAAAATTATTTGGCAAACACTTTAGAAAGCATTTGTGGTGTTTACTGTCTCTGCATTTCAGTTTAGTTTTTGGGGGAAATGTGTGTTATAAATTGATATAAATAAATACGTTAACCTACAGCAATTACCCAACAGTGACCAATATTAGTGAAGTATTTTGTTAATCTATTTTCGGCCAAAACTTAACATATGTTAAGCTGACATTAGAATGACATGCAAATATATGTAAAATGGCCAGTTTTACATAAAAGTATGAGAGCTATTCTAGATATTGTCATTAATAAATTGGCAAATATTATATAGTTACATACAGTGCTTGGATTACATGATCTATATTGTAGGATTCATTTTTTGAGATAAACAAATGTGAATGAATAGGGAGAGATCTAGAAAAGCTATTTAAGCTCTCTGTGTCTGGTTAACATTCTATAACACACAGCTGACATTACTTTTAATCTTTGCTGAATATTTGTCCCACAGGAACCACAAATGTGCATTCGATCATTTTGTACTTTTTATTGGCGAGATGCGGGGAGATGGGAATACGTTTCACATGAATAACTTGCATTTTGTTTTCCTTCAAACAAAAGAAAACCAGAATTTCAAATAATAATTATGCTGAAATCATCCAGGAAACTGAGCAAAGGAAAATGTACATTGCTGATCTTCAAAAAAGGCAGAAGAGGTGATCCCATTGAATTTGCTTTCCTTGGCAACTTTCTAAATGCTTCAGTTTAAAAACAAATTTCTATCCTTGGAACGACTGCATGACATTTTGTAAAATATACCTTCTGGTTATTTGCAATTTTTCTTTATTTTTTGATCAATATATTTTTGGTAGGTAAATATTGTAAGCATTCTTCATGAACAATTATTTTCTATAATAGCTTAATCTGACAGATAGACAGGCAATTAGATAGATACAGAATTTCACAACCACATTGCCATATTTGCTTTGTATATGCATATGAGTTTACATACATACATACATAAACACACACTATGTATTTTCTAATTACAAAATTAAACTTCACAAAGAAATAAATGTTTAGTTACAGGATAACTAAACACCCATTTGGCACTAAACAGTCAATCACAACCTCATGTGAAAAATATGCTAAGATGTCATAGCTAATTTAGTTAGACAAATCAAATAATACAGAAGTCAAAGCAATGGTCTTTGCATAAGGATCACTGCTTCTCTGCTACCAGAATCCTGTGGAATATAGGCTAAATTGGTATTTGATCTTATTTTAGCTCATAGATACAGGTGGCACTTAATAATTTTAAAGAATAGGAAGACAAACTCATATAAACCATGCTTTTTGAAATTGAACTTTGTCCTGTACAGGATCCAGTGGACTGTAAAGAAAATTATTCAGATAATCTGTCAGTGATATAGCACAGGTTAATAGGAATCTAGGACTTGGGTCAGCTATCTTCTGATTGGCTTCGGTGATGGAGATACGATGAAGATCATTAGTTATTATTGTTTTAAATATTAAGTATTAATATTTTAGTATTTTAGTATTCATTAAATCAACTGTTTTTTACTTAGGCTGAAGTTAGGCCTGAAACAATACATAGCTCTTTTAAGAGTTATCTTGAAGAAGACTCTTTAAAGCAGCTGCAGTTTTGTTCAGTACTTTAGTTTTGCAATTTTGCTAGTACTTTAATGACTAGCAGAGATTTTTAAATTAGATAGATGTGTACAAGTAGTCCTCGACTTACAACTAAATTAGATGGATGTACAAGTAGTCCTCGACTTACAATGTTACAACAGATTCAAGAAAACTGACTTACAATTTCTACTTGTAGTTATGATAGTCACAACACTCTTGTGATTAGAATTTGGGTGCCTGGAAACCAGCTTGTATTTATGGTTGGCTGCAGCATCCTGCTACCATGTGATCATAATTTCTTGCCATTGGAAAAATTGCAAGAAACACCTATTGGGAAAGCTTGATCCACTTAATAACCATTTGATTTGCTTAATCATTGCAGTGATTCACTTAATGACCACTATAAAATTGTAAAATCAGGTCCAACTCAACTTATGAAACTTGGTCATGTCATGTCACCTTATTTCCTTCCTCTGCCAGTTGAAAAGCTACACCTTGCACTTCTCTATTCTACTGCCTTAGCCTCAGTCCTCAAAGACAACCCAAGATAGAAAAAAAGTATCAGAATTTCCATAATAGCTGAATTAGCTGCATGAACTGGACACAACCGATCTCTTCATAAGATTGCTTCATAAAGTTCTAACAGCATGGAGACTTTGTTTTCTGTAAGCAACAGTGACATGGTAAGCTAAATAAAACTACTCAGAACTTCCTATGGGAAGAGTCACATGAATAACATGGTTTGTTTTCCAACTAAGTCTTCAAGCAGAACTAGTACCATAATAATGAGCCACACAAATTTGCTCCACTTACTCTTTTTAAAGTCTACATAAACTTACTGACTATGAATAGTTTAAAATATATCCAGCTGTGTCAACATAAAGCAAAATTCATCAGGTGAATGCCAGAACCCTACAGCTTGAGATGATGAATAAGCTCTAATGCTAACTAAAAATCATGTGAGGAAAAAAACTCTTGAAATGTAGGTTCAATTTAATATATAATAACTAAAAAGGCTGTTTTTTTGTTCACTCTGAAACTCTAGAAATATATCTTTTTAAATTTCATCTCTATGTATTTTTAGAATAGCTTCCTCTTGTATTACAATTTTGGTACTTAGGATGTGGAAAGATCCAATAATAAAGAATTACAACTGTGGGGAAAACTTTAAAGATTTCATTTATATCAAGTTATGGTATTAGCATAATCCAGATCTTGACAGAGCTTGAATTCATTTGCTCATTAGTTCAGTATACTTGGTCATGCTGATAACTTGAAAAATCATACTACAGTTTTTTATTAAGCTATATATTCAATGTATCATGTAATTCAACCCCTGTAATAAGCAAGAACTAAAAAGCACATAGAGCATGTAGTATAAGTAGACCTGATGCCAAGTCACAAATCTGCAGCACATTATTAAGAATTAAAGCTTTTAGCAAAGTAGATTTATTTTTCAGCTGGAATACACAGAAACTGAGAGTCTTGTAGTCCTTAGGGAAATAGGCAAATTCAACCCCTTATGCAAAGCTAGACACTAGAAAAATCCAAGGTGTCCAGTATGAATCAAGATATCTCTGACTGAAGACATCTCTATGAATGTGAAAGAATGACTACTACAAAGAACAAAAGTCTGGTGAATAGACTGGTCTTTTGAATCTCTCCAGAAAAGGAGTGAATTGGAGATTGCCCATGAGTGCTCTAACTTCTTTGGCTGGTATTGGCCTTCATGCACAATGAGTTTTTCCCAAGAATCTAGGTTGTTGTAATGTATTGGTCTATAATATGTGCAGATCCAAGCAGTGTGACTTTTTGTAATTGACAGACAGAAGTGACATCCAAGATTTTTTGGGTAGGGCACCCAATGTGCCAAAAACCACTGGTACCATCATGGCTGATTTATGCCATAATATTTCAGTTTTGATTTTCAGATCTTGATACTTTGTGATCTTTTACAATTCTTTATTTTCTATTTTACTATTTTCTGGTATTGTCACATCAATTATCCACACATTCTTATTTTCAATCACAGTTACTGTAAATTTGATGTGTTATGAGCCAAGACTTTATCAACTTGTATTCATAAATTCCAAATTTTAGCCTGCTCATTCTCAACTACTTTTTCAACTCTATGTTCCCACCAACTTTTCTTTATGGAACATGATAATTTTTACAGATGTTCCATCATTTTGGTAACTATATTATGTCATCTATAATCAAGTTGTGCGATCTTCTTGCACAAACTGTATATACGATCTACTGTTGCTTCTGCGTCTTTACACAATGTGCATTTTGAGTCATTTGATGATTTTTCAGTTCTGGCCTTGATTGTATTAATTTGAATAATTTCTCACATTTTAATTTTCCAACTAACTGAATGGAAATATCAGCTGTTCTTTGCCTATAATATCTATAATTTTCAACAAAATTTTCAGGCCTAGTTTAAACATCTTTTTAAGATGTGGCAAAATTATGATTGAAACAAATAAAAACTTTCACACAGTTAAAAGTAATCAGATAAATGGTTAATCAAGAAACATATTGTGCCATTTGCTTTTTGGAAGGAAGGAAAGTTTTCATCTGAAAAAGTAAATGTGTCCTAGCTTACTATGTCAGTCTGTTTTTCTCTGCTTCCTCTACATACCATGTCCATCTCAATCTGACCTCTTTCTCTGCTAAGAACATGAAAGCTAAAACATTTCTGAATACCAGATAAGATATTTTGGAAGCAAATGGCATTAAAAACTCTCGTATTTGTTTATTTAATGTAACAAGGGGAATAATGAGGGCCCATGCTTTACTCTTCATCTGTTTAGAATTGAATGCCTGCCAGATAAGGTGTTAGTAGATCAGATTTCTGCAGAGGAAAGAAATATATTTCTAACAGGGAAAATCAAAAGATTCACAGCAAGTTCAAATGTTCTAATTGAAAAGTACATTCAAGTTAAAGTTACAAAAGAGTAATATAACAGAGGAACATATGTAGTGATTTACTTTTAAAGATATATTTCCATTATCTGAGGCAAATATATAGTGGTCTTCAAAGGATCTGAAATGTAACCATCAGCATACTAGTGATACTGCTATATATTTATATGCATGTGAGAGAAGAAATCAGACCTTTGGCCCTCTTTATGAAGCATCTGCAAGATGGTCTTGTATTCTAAGACCTATGTCTTTGCATAAATATTCAAAGTAGGATAATTGGAGCTGGCCATTTGTGTCTCAAGTGAGAATTCTGGCTTGGCTTGTTCAGTGATCCATTCAATTAATCATTTCTTTGTGTTTTGGCTGTCTATATTATTCTTAGGAGTTTCCACTAACACTAAAGTTCAAAAGTGACAGTATTCTTTCTATCTGGGTCCGTCAAAGTACAACTTCAGCTTTCATAAAGTGTCACAGAGAATACCACGAGTTGCACTATTCTGATCTTTGTAACAATAGATTAATAATAGCATCCAAATATCTTTTCTAAGGAACTTCTTAGCTATTCTACCAAGTGCTAATTTGTTGGTATTTATTTGCTGCTTGTTCCTTTACTGTTGATGGTTCATCATAAAAAGTAGAAGCTATCTACTGTGTCTGTATTTTCATTGTCAGTTCTAAGATTGGTTATTGTACTTTTTGGTTATTGTACCTGTTGTCATTAATTTGGTTTTTTTTGTGTTTAACTTTAGTCCTATTTTTTTACTTTGACTTTTACTAGTATATTTGCAGGTATTTCGCTATCAGATTAGTTGTCACCATCATAGTAGTATTTAAAACCACCCTTATCTTCTGATAAACTAGTTTTCCTTAATATACATTCGGCATATATTAAATAAATAAGGAGAGAATGTGTATTTTTGTCTCGTTGTATGCTATCCTTGAGCCAAATATTCTCTGTATTGTGGCTCCCTGACCTGTATATAGGTTTCACATGAGGACAATGAGATTTTTCTGGGATTCCTATTTTTTTAAGTACATTTTACCTCTTGACATGATCAACACAATCAAAGGCATTTCTATAATTACTGAAGCACATATTAACTTATTCCTGGGTTTCTTTGGCATTTTCAGTTATTCAGTATACATCAGCAATGATGACTCTTGCTCCTTGGGTTTTCCAAAAGTAAATTGAAATTCTAGCATCTCAGAATAAGCTCATTATAATATATGCTGAATGTCAGTGGTTCTTCAGTATTTTAACCGTAACACCCATCTGAAGAACTTAAGGACTGAATATGGTACATATTGAATTCAAAGCATGTGTTTTTTTTCCTTTGTTTAACAGATTAACAGAGTTGGAAGGGACCTTGAAGCCATCTAGTCCAACACCCTGCCCAAGCAGGAGACTCTATACCATTTCTGACAGATGGCAGTCCAGTCTCTTCTTGAAAGCTTCCAGTGATGAAGCTCCCACAACTTCTGAAGGCAA
>JANHFL010004188.1:14171-29784 GCA_032468155.1 Oxyrhabdium leporinum
AAATAACTTAATTCAGTTGGCAAGATCCAAAAAGAGTGCAAAGATTGTGAGGAAATCTATAGCCCATCCATCCCGAGTCTGCGGAATAGGGGCGGTATACAAATCGAAAAATAAAATAAAATAAAAAATAAAGTGTTTGTACTTAAATCCCAAATCAAATCCAATGAAGGTAAACTATTTGGATATTTGGTTGCAAGAAAGCAGGAATCCTAGAACCCTAAGATTAAAATGAATTCAAAGTAACACTACCGTTAACCTGGTTACCAGCTAGAAAAAGACCTATTCTTGCCACTGTCTGTTCATCTGTCAAGTATAGGTAGTCCTCAACTTACAACAATTCGCTTAGTGACCGTTCAAATTTACAACAGCAGTGAAAAAAGTGACTGATGACCATTTTTCACACTGAAGCATCCTTGTGGTCACGTGATCAAAATTCAGATGCTTGGCAACTGATTCATATTTATGACAGTTTTAGTGTCCCGGGGTCACCTTTTGAAACCTTATGACAAGGCAAAGTCAATGGGGAAGCCAGATTCACTTAACAACCATTAAGCAAAAAGAGACAGGAGGTTACCCTGTTGTTAAAGAGTTTTGTGGTGCCTTAAAATCAACAGACCCTTTAAAATTAACATTTTTATTATCACATAAGGTTTGTTTATCAGAAGTTATGACAGGAGATACAGAACACTGATCATGAAAAGCAACAAAAGTTATATAGTCCAACTTTGTTCAAAATATAGTGTATAATTATCCAATTATCTCACTTGACTCAAAATACCGTCAAAAAGCTTTTAGAAACAAGCTATTACTTATGATCAAAGCCCAAAGTATTTGTGGTTTGTGGCAAAGGAACAAATTCCTTATGTTAAGCTTATCTTGGTTACATGAACTCGTTCAATTTAGCTTTCTTGCAACTACTTTCATCCAGGATATTTTTTGAAACTTTCCAAGCTTATTTTCCTATTCTGGAATTGCTCACTGTTCTTCCATCCAAGTACTGACCAGGTCAAACCCTTCTCAGCTGATTTCAAGACCAGCCAAGCTTCACCAAGTACTACCACCTAGGAAGACAATTACTGGAGGCACAATAGAGGTTTAAAAATAAATTGTGAATGTGATGCAGACAAGCAGAAAGTTTTCTTTCTCTCTTCGGATACTAAGCTTGGAAACAATAAATGTCATTAGGTTAACATGGCTGTTTGAAAAAAAACTGGTAAATGTTATGAACAATAGGCTTGCCAACCACTGTTACAAACAATAAAGAAAACTTACTGTGTGTAAGGAATTAGCATATATTTGAATACTATCAGGAAGCAAGCAAGTTGGGAAGGTCAACATCAATATATCCGGTCTTATAAATTTCCAAGAAACATTCGGCTAAGAAACAGAAGGCTGCTTAACAATGCTATGCATTTGGAGTCAGCAAGGGAATTCTTATGTTTGCACAAATATATCTCTAGAAGTTTCCAAAGTTGGTCATTTTTAATCTATGTAAATAAATATTCAAAAGTCCTCAAAACGGTCTTTGCCCAGGAGGCTTCCCTAGCACAAATTTTGGCTGGAAGAATGTTACAAAGGCACTGTGACAAGAATGTAGATAGGTTTTGATATAGGAGCATTTGATATAGGAGTGAGCATTTGATATATTTTGCTGCATAACAAAATGCTAGTTCACACAAGATGGCCACGGTCCAAAAACCACTGTATAGCTATCTCTAAAGAAGTACGTGTATCCTGAAGTCATACATATGAATATAAAGGATTGCTTTATTTCACAAGCTGCATAGTGAACTACTATACAGGCACCAACATTACTAGCTACTACACTGCTTTATTTAAAATGGTCTCTTCAGTGTGCTAGCCAGCTACAAGAATGAAGCTGGATGAACATCAGGATCAAGAATCACACCTTTTCTTCTACCAAACTCCTGTCTGTTTGTAATTTTGTTTGCCGCCTGATACACTGGTGCTGCTAATGAGAACTTCAGCCTTGTCCAATACTAATGGCTATTGATTTACAAACATTCTACATTATCTTTGCTCCTGCAGTAGCAGCTTAATGGTTTCTGAGTCTGTTTAATAGTTTTATCAGCCACAGTGCCATGACAAATTTTGTGTGAACATACCACACATTCGTTTCCCACATATATCAATTAAAACCTTCCACAGATTGCCTGGCATAGTAAGACAAATGATGTCAGAGTTCTATATTACAACTCACTGCTTCTCATTTTACATGTTTTCAGCCAGAAAAGTATAAAACAAGCTTCTATAAGGATGCAGCTTGGTTTTCCTCCCAAACAACTCACAATGCACTGGTTGTTTTTACTCAAGCAATTCAAAAGCACGCCTGAGGTTCAGCCCAGCTTTCCAGAGGCCAACATCATCTATCATCATCACCAGCCTTTCCACCTCTCCAGCTCCTGACACTGATGACAAGATTGGTGTGGATCGAAATCAACCTGCTACCCTTTAAAATCACTTGTCTTCCTAACACAGTATTATTCCAGAGCATAATGGGAAATCAAAATGGTTGTTTTGAGACAAAGAAGCTTTCACAGAAGGCAGCCACAAGATTTTGAAGACACTGAAACTTTAGTAGCTGTCCAAGGAAGCCATGTACCTTGGGATTTCAAAACCTCTACTGGGAAGCAAAATATGATATCACCACAACTTCTGCCGCATTCTGACTCCATCAGAAATAGTTCATGATTCTAAGTTCCTTATCCATCTTCAAGACATATAAGATACATTATCTAGGCATCACAAAGGATAGGAGTTGGGATCCTCCTCCACCTCACAAATGCCTTTAGTTCAAATAGAATCATTCCTCAAGGGCACCCATTTTGCCAAATTTACTCTTTTTAATTTGGGGGGGGGGCATGTATCTAACTTTACACATGTATATTGTGTGGGTATGACTGTATACACGAAAACCTGTATGACCTCATGCAGTTGGTATACAAGTCGAAATCACAACTAAATCTGTTTGAGTACAGAAGTACAACTGTGCCAAAACCTATCCTTCAGCTTCCTGAGCTATTTTCTTTGTCTGTGAAACAGATAAACAGTAGCATCTGTTTATCTCATTTGTGACGTATTTTATCATTCCTGTAGTGTTTTCCTTAGGTTTGTGTTCTACCCTAGACTGCTGGAGGCCATAGTTTTGTATTTTGCACACCTCTAATTACTTTGCAGCTACCCTAACTCCCTAATTCTTGATGTGAAATGGTCTCCTGGCAGGAATTATCAAATAACATATAAAACCATGAGAAACCAGGGAGACAAGCTAGTGAAGAAATGGCTGAACAATAAAGACAGGATGTTGATGCATGTATAGATGGATGCAGGCTTCACAAATAAATAAAAATCTTCTATCCTACCCATCCCCAAATATTACCATCTTCTTCTCCTCTGAACATCTAATTGAAGAATAGTTGGGGGGAAAAAAATGTAGAAAAAATGTTCAACCCAGCACTGAACATCAGGCACATTGAATTTTGCTGCAAATAACATTGCTATGATTGAAAAACACCACAGCATCATAGATTATAATGACTGGAAGTACGTTTGGAAATTATCTAGTCTGGTCCCCTATCCAGTGCAGGAATTTTCTGCTGTAACATCTTCAAATGGCCATCCAACCTTTATTTAGATGTTTCCAGCAAAGAAAATTCTGCAACTTCTCAAGCGATCTCTTTAATAGTTGAACAGTTCTTCCCATGTCTAATCAAAATTTATTTCCTTTAATTTAAATCTATTGTTTCTTCTGAATGAGTCCACCTTATATATATTTCATCTGAAAGTCTTTTGGATGCTTGAAGACATTTTGCCCATTAATCTTCTCAGTGTTAAATCTACCCAATGTTTCCAACCATTTCTCATATTTTTCCCCCTTTCAGGGTCCAAATCATTTTGTTCTGTCCTCTAAGATACACATTTAGAAATTAGAAGACAATATAACCCCAAATACATCTGAATGAAGCCTTGCTGCAACCCAGTACTTGGGGAACGAGGACAACTGCATTAGTGCGCGTTTGATAAATATTCTTCCACTGTTCATGTTCATTAACAGAAGCCATTTTTTAAAAATAGGCACCTTCTTCCCATAGTTGCTATTTTATAAGAAGACTAAGAGCATGACCTCAAAAATCCAATTCAGTAAATTTTTGAGATATATTCCACATTTTACAAGTGTATTTACTGACTTGGAAAACACTGCTTACCTATCATGTCATGAATTCATATTCAACAACATAAACACTAAAGAATTTAAATAAAAGATAACTGTAGATTAAATTAGAAGCTCCACAATTACATTAAAAAGCAATTAATTATCATTTAATTTTGGTCCCAGATTGATAAACTTTTAAAGGCAAAAATAAGCAGTATTCTACAAGAAAGGATTGGGTTTTTATAAATATCAAGAGTTACCTCACTTTATCAATAGCCCAAAACATACTGGAAGACCCTCATTTCCTCTAGCATTTTTCTTTCCACAGGGTGCAGAGTTTATTTTAGTCCCTTGCTCCAGTTTAATTTTAAAAAAGGTTATCTGGATGGTTTTGCTGAACAATGAGTGCATTCTCAGGGTTAAGCAGCACTATAACCCATGATTATTTTTCAACATCAGAACCATTTTTAATTCCTAGAGCTAGATTAAACCATATGTTAAACAAGTTGTGACCCCCATTTTTCTGTCCTTAGAAAGAAGAGTAATCTGCTTTAGTCTTTAGATCAAAGTATAACTTTTATCCTGCAAAGAATGGATGAGCCACTATTGTTCTCCAAAACTACCAAGATTGTTATTCTGAATACTATTTTTAAAAAAAGGTGTTAGAATGCATATTCTTTTGACAGCCTGTCAGCATGGTAAACTTAACCTTGGCTTGAGAACAATCCTGATTTTCTTCATAACCTTGAACTTTTACATTCATTGTTTTTCTAAACAAAACTCTCCACCTGCAAAAATAAGTCCAGATGCAGCCGCAGATGGGAAGAAATCTATGGATCGCAAACATCTATTTTAACAAAAGGGCCTAAGAGTAAAAAGCATCAGATTTTCCCAGGTACATAAAATATTGCTACACAAAGAAGCTTATGGAGTTGATTGCAACAAAAAATAGTCCATTGAATGAAATGTCATTTGAATTACACAGTCTTGCAACCTCCGTGTCTGCTGAGAAACACTAGATGTGATGGGAATAGCTGGAGGAGTTCAGGTAAGACATCTGGTTTTCATAGTTTACTCCCCTACCTATCTACTACAATTGTGTTTTCCTAACTCCCATCTCTACTTTCCAAATCTGTACATGTCAAGAAAGAGGTAAGCATATGGCAGCAATTTTAAATAACAAAATACAGAAGGCAGCCACAACTGGTGGTCCATCATTCCTGATGCAGGACAGGGAATAACTGTCTTAAATCACAAGAAGGCAGATCTACTTGAATGTTATAAAAAATTCTAACAATAAAAGCTATTTCAACAATAGATCAATCCCAAATGAATGTTGGGGAGCTTCCTTTTGTTAGAAGTATTCAGGCAGAGGCATACAACCAGAGGCATCTACAAAGGGAGAAAAGTAGCATCAGCCCTTTTGTACATGCATTGTGATCCTGCACACACATACAAAAGAGAGGGAGCTTGCACTGCCATAGCAATATGGCTTTGTCATCTTCCTGAAAGGCTATTGTCCTGCAGATGCCTCTGTTTGTAGCATCTTTTGGTGATGCTTAACTGGAATTCTTACATTGAGGAGGAGGTTGGACACGTTAGTCTAAAAGAACTTTTCCAACTGTAGGATTCTAAGAGCATTTCCAGATTACCACAATACTATATCCACACCCATTCCATCAAAGGCATTTGGAGATGACCCAGAACCTTTCAATCACAGGATGTTAAGCAAAACCACTGTCTTGCATGAGCTGCTGCAGACCTCACAGCAAGCAAATTTCCTTCATATCAAAGGAAAATTAAATTAATTGCTTTATCCCAGCTCCATCCTTATTTCTAGTCGTCATATGCAAAAAACAACAACAACAACCCAGTGTTTCCAATGAACAGACACTGAAAACCCTTTTTTTTTCTTTCCTTGAATAACCTGAGGAAATGCAAAGAGGCGGGAATTTCTGTAAAGTGGTAAATGAGCCATCTAATGTCTCCATTAAGCTGAAGCCTGTTCTTAAAAAGAAGTCCAATTTTACCACAGTAGTTCACAGCTGAGCTACAAATTTTCAAGTTCAGCCTTGGGCACAGCTGACAACTTTACAAAGATCTGAAGCTGCTTTTGTCTCAATGCAGAGTTCTCAGGTGGTAGTGCTTCAAGTACAATACAACAAGCATTTTACTAGATTTGGACATGGCACAGACCCACCCATGAAGAAACAAATATCTCTTATGAAGCTCAGTATGGGATCTTGTCCTGGAGAAAACCTGTGTGGTCCCTAAAAAGTTGCTCCCCCCACTCATAGCCCATAATTAATCAATGTCACTTTTGGGAAACTTACTATTACTTTAATTTTACTTCCAAAGAGCGTGAAATGAGGACTTTCTGACTTTCTCAATGAAAAATATATAAATAATAATAAAACTGCTTCCAAAAAAAAGCAAAATATTTTTGCAAATAAAGGCCATTTAAGTACTAGTAGATTGGTATTACTTTACTACTGCTGGCTATCTTTTTGCAAAGTAACATATAGCAACTGTGCTTCGTATGGCTTTTCATCATGACCTCAAACTCTTCTGCGATTCTCATATAACTTTTTATCATTATTTCAAACTCTTTTGCTATTCTCCATAGATTCCCATGAGAATCAAGCAATCCCAGCTTAAATGTCGTTTAAATGTAGTTCTCTGTAGTTCTTCAAATCCATATGTGACAGCATAAATTGCCCATGTGGTTATCTACATAAATGGTAACAAAAATCACTCTACAGAGTTGTTACTTATGGACACTATTATTCCATGTGGAGCTTCAAACAACTACTGAACCACATAGCTGAGCTTCTGATTGAGGCAACATGTGACAGACACAATCAATTATCATGAACAGTTTGTTTATTTCTGGGGATGCTCCACATCAAACCAAGCAAGTTGCTACAGAGTTCTACGCTATTCGCATTTGGTCACCATCACACAGAAAAATGTATTGCCGCTGTGGTAACTGCAGTTTACTTTACTCATATTTAATGGGCTCCAACTCTGTTTATTCATCTGAACAAATACAGCAAATGCGGTTCAGTCTGCAATGATTGTGAAAGACTCAAATAGCTATGAGTTGATGAGGAAGTGTGTGAGGCCAATAATGTGCTTTCCAGGAACCTGTTAAAAGCCTTGGTAGCCATAGCCTACTCTTTAGCAATTAAAAGGACAGGACACAATTTCATTTTTTACTGTCAGGCCTAAAGTAAAGCAACAACCAAAAGAAAGTTTCAAGATAAAATTAGAACTTTGAAAAAGAGTTTGGGGCTGTCACAGATAATTGTGCTGTACGTTTTCCATTTCAAGGTCATTCAGCGCCATCTATGGGCCAGTCATAAACATTTAATTCAATATTTTCAGTATTTGTGCACCTTGGCAAAGGGAAAAACAGGGGTTTTCCAAATCAAAACTTTCTAGTGTTTTATAATATTTTAAAGTTCATTGTTGAAACTTTGGAAAAAGTGCAAAGAAGAGCAGCTAAGATGCTTAAAGCCCAGAAAACAAAAACACATGAAGAATAGTTGCAGGAATTGGGTCTGGTTAGTCTAGAGAAAAGAAGGAGTAGCGGTGACATGATAGCAGTATTCCAGTATTTCAGGGGCTGCCACAAAGAAGAGAGGGTCAACTTATTTTCCAAAGCACCAGAAGGCAGGACAAGAAACAATGGGTGGAAACTAATCAAGGAGAAAAGCAACCCGTAATTAAGGAGAAAGTTCTTATCAGTGAGAACAATTAACCAGTGGAACAGCTTGCCTTCAGAAATTGTGGGTGCTTCATCGCAGGTGGTTTTTAAGAAGAGACTAGACAGTCACTTGTCTGAAATGGTATAGGGTCTCATGCTTGAGCAAGGGCTTGGACTAGAAGATCTTGAAGGTCCCTTCCAGCTCTATTTTGGTTGGTTGGTTGGTTGGTTGGTTGGTTGGTTGGTTGGTTGGTTGGTTGGTTGGTTGGTTGGTTTTAAGGGCAGCCTGCAGCTGAAACAGCCTGAAGGCAGGTTCAATTGCTTTGTTCTGGAAGTGGTGTTTTCCCATTTGTTCCACTTTTGAGTCACTCCGTGTGGGCAACTTTGGTGCTAATGTGCAGGAGGAGAGGGAGCTCAAGCAGTTTCCTTCCTCTGCTGCCTCCTCTTGGTATTGCCTCTGAACATTGGGACCACCCTCCACTCAGTCCTTGCCTTTCTGCTTATCCATCCTTCCTTTGTCTGCACTTTTCACTAGAATCCCTGGTTCCTTTTGTTTTTCATTTTTAGCCTACACAGTTGCCCAGGCAACCAGACAAGGGATAGCGATTCCGTTTCTCATAGTCCTTTTGCTTTATTCCTCTGGTGCTTCTTTCACCAGTTTTATTCATTTAAATTTTTCCTTCACACAGGTTGTCCCAGCTATGCACTTCCCCTTCTGTTGTGCCATTGTGGTGGAAATGGAAGAATTAGTGGCACACCACTATTATTCACTATATAGTTGATCCACCAACTAATACACTGCAACACAAAGTATTGTCCACTGATGCCCATACTGGTAATGCTTTCACATGACCTTCATATTTGAATCCGTTGTTTGATGGACCAATATTAGCAAATGGCAGGCACTACGATACATTTGGTGCAGCTCTTTGCAGAACTCCACTGTCTCCTATTTTCAGTGGGGATCCGTTCCTTCTATATAGGATTATCTGATCAGCAGGGGTCCCATTGCTATGCTTACTGTTTCATTTTCATTTGTGCATTTCTGACATTCCGGGCAGATCAGTTCCCTGTAAGGCAATGGTTGATGAGGAGGAACTTGTCAGAGACAAAGCCATCAAGCTCCTTCTCTCTCAATAATAGCACTCTTGAATAGGCATCAACCCAAAAGCTAACACCAAACATTCTTGTTCCAATTCTCAAAATAATTTTGAAACTAGTGAAAGTTCTGGGGTTGTTGTTTTTTTACTGTTCTTTACCATTCTTTGGCTTGCTGATGGAGCACCATAGGGAGAAGAGATAAGACCATACCCTCCTGAAAAAAAACAAGGTTAGGCAAAGACTCAGGAGCAAAGCTATTGTGGCTACAGGAACTCTGACGGGGTCAGGTAGATAGCAGAGGTCCCACAAACCAAGGTTTATGATCACTCAGCCACAAAGTGCCATATAAAAATAAAGACGCTTGGGCTGGAATAAATGTGTACCGTTAAAAACAACACTCAGTCATGGAACAACCTAGCCATATGCCCATATTTCTATCACATTCATCTCATTGTATAGGGCAACTAGTGTGGTGCCAAATCCCACGGCATGAAGCACCAGCCATAGGTGGATAGGACCATGGATCTATCTTCACCATGAGACTTAGATATGAGCCAGCAGTATGATGCAGCTGCCAAAAAAGCCAATACAATCCTAGGCTAAATCAACAGAGGGAATATTATCAAGGTTATGTGAAGTGTTAGTACCACTATACACTGTTTTGGTAAGACCACATTTGGAGTACTGTGTCCACTTTTGGGCTCCATGATATAAAAAAGATGTTGAGACTTTAAAAGAGGGTGCAGAGATAAAGATGATTACGAGATGCAGGAACTGAGTCTATCCAGTCTAACGGACAGAAGGACCAGTGTGACATGATAGCAATCTTCCAATATCTGAGGGGCTGTCATGGAAAAGAGGGGGTCAATCTATTCTCCAAAACACCTGAGGGCAGGACAAGAAGTAATGGATGGACAGATCCAACCTAGAACTAAGGAAAACATTTCTGACAGTAAGAACAATTCGCCAGTGGAACAGCTTGACTCCAGAAGTTGTGGGTCTCCATCATTGAAGGTTTGTAAAAAGAGACCGGACAGACATTTGTCAGGAATGGCATAGGGTCTCCTGTTTGGGTAGAGGGTTAGACTAGAAGACCTCCAAGATCCCTTCCATTCTATTATTTGGAGAAGATGTTGTAGCTGTTGTGAATAGCTCTGATCTAGAGAAGAACAAAATGAAAAACATCTTTCCACAGCCTGTAGCAGTACTACTGAAGTACCTCCAGAATGTTATAGACCAGATAGACAGTGTTGATCAGTGCTGCTTGGGATATTCCTAGGGTATTGACATTCAACTGGTAGCTCAGTTTGGAGGTCTTTTGGGAGGCACCAGCATGTCTGTACTTCTGCTGCCATCTGCTGCTACATTTTCCTCTTGTTGCTGAAGATCCACCAGAGCCACCCTAATCCACTGTCCACAACACTCTTTGTCCATAGCTCAGCTGCTGTACTGGTCATTCTTCTGGCTACAAGTATCCTTACAGTTTCCAGGATCTGGAAGTCAATGAGGTGCCCCAAAGAGAGTCAGACTGAGCAGGATCCAGATAATGATTCTTACATGGGACTTGTCTCCCCATCGTGCATAAAGCAGGTGTGAGTGCTATACAAGGCAGTGGCAGCGCACTGGTTAGAATGCAGTATGGCAGGTTAATTCTGCCCACTGCCAGGAGTTTGATCCTGCGCAGCTCAAGGTTGACTCAGCCTTCCATGCATCTGAGGTTGGTAAAATGAGGACCCAGATGTTGGGGGCAATATGCTGACTCTGCAAACTGCTTAGAGAGAGCTGTAAAGCACTGTGAAGCAGTATATAAGTCTAAATGCTAGTGCTATTGTCTATTCACTGGATTGATCAAGGTGTAGCTTAGTTGGGGATTATTTGTGACGAAACTTTTGTCTGATCCATTCCTCCAAGGACTGTTGCTGCTGTGACACCAGGAAGAAAAATTTAAATAAGTCTGCTGCCCACAAAAAGATATGCACCGCATTTCCATTTGTGTGTTTAACACAGCACTTTCCCGCAACTAGAATAATGTATGGATAACAGTGAATTTCCCTGGCTTTGTTTTCCTCCCTTTCCAGCAAAACTCTTTAGAAAACGATCCATTTCTCAGTATCAGTAACAGTAAAATAAGAGCAAGAGAATAGAAGCTAAGTTAATTAGAAATATATTCTGAACCACCAGATGGGGCTGTAGTCATTGAGCAGCACACTGCAAGTTAGTAAAAGCTAAATATATAGTGTATTTTAAAAGTTTGTTTCAGGGGAAAGGGCATTAAACACTAGGATCTTATTACATATCAGGCTTAGTGGAAGTTTTTAGGGTTTTGCTTTAAAAAAAATAGTCTTGTCTTTTGACCTTGAAAAAGTAATCATATGCAGCATTTGCACATGTAATGTTAAAAGAAAGAAAGATCAGATGTAACTGCACCAAAATTAGCAAATACACACCAATTCTTTCCCTGCTTTTATCTTAGCAGGTGGGATGGGGTTTATTTATACTCATAACCCTACCGTAACATACTCCTACTCAGCATAGTTTTCTGGCCACACAGAGAGCAATAGTCTGCTGTGAACTGAATTCACAGTGGAAGGTAATTTCCTGCCAGCCACATCCCAAACTGAAATACTGCATCCAGTGAAAAGTTATATTGCCTAACTGCTAGTGGCATTTTAAAAAATGTTCAGCATAAACCAAGATTATTTGCTTAAAACGTTGCTAATACAATCTCCCACGCCTAAAATAAAATCAAAGGTCAGATCAGATACTTTAAAAAAGAAAAATTAGGCAGCTCTGTGTTCTCAGTCTTAAGCCATATTACTGCCCAAAGTGTAGGATTTCTTCTGAGTGTGCTTGTATTCCCACTGGCTCTAAATCTGCTTTTTTACTATGCTTATTGGTTACAAAACCAGAACAGAAAACAAGACCCTGTTCCATTAGACTTCCATATAAGCAGTCCTATATACAACATAGAAATTGGACTTTACAGATCTTCTACTGAGACTTGCAGAAGACAGAACAACAACAACAACAACAAAGCACTGACATTGTTCCTGTTCCTTGGATTATGACCTTCACTTATTCACAGAATTATTTCCATGAAAGGAAAAGGATCTATCTCTGCAGATCTGGAGACATGAGCCATTTGTCAATGCTGTTGTCATCTCCATGGGATAATTGCCCGAAATTCTTGCTAGGCCTACTATTTATTGGTCATTTGGGATGCTGATTTTTTTTTAATAGCAACTGGATGTGACCGGCCAGTCATCCAAGAAGATTAAACTGGTGGAACTGTAAGATCCTTCAAATAGTCCTGTGAGCAATCCCTTGACTCAAAGTAAGAATATTCATTCATTTCATCCAATGTATATGTCTGTCCATCTCAAACATAGAATTAAAAAACAGATAAACATTATAAAAGTAATAAATAACAAACATGGAAGCCAAGATAAAACCAAACATCATCAATGTAACCAAGATACAGGTTCAATCACACAATCAAAGCAAGAAAGCCAGATTTTTAAAATCTTACGGGAAGCCAGCAGAGCTGGGACATGTCTACTCTTTGGGGAATTACATTGCAGAGGGCCATCAGCATAACAGAAAAGGCTCCACTCCCTCCACTGCCTGCCAGAGGGCATTCTCTAACACATGAGACCATGCCTCTCCCCTTGGGTCCCACAAAAAGGATCAAAAGGGGAGAGATGGTCCTGTGAGTAAGGCAGTAACCCAAATGGCAAATCACCTGGGAGACAGCAAGCATGATTAACACTCTCTCTTTTAATGTCCTTAAGCAATGTGCAACAACATCAAGGCAGGTGGCGTGGAGGGCAAAATCTATCCCCCAACACCTTAACTGCTGGACCACACTCTCTAATTAGAAAGGGATTCCCCTGCAGAAGGGAATTAAGTCAGGGCAGCCATGCCCTTTAACCCCTCTTGTGCTGTAACCTGAGATGCAGCCCCCAAAAAAGAGATGAAAGGAAATTCATTTCAACACAAGGGGGATTACTGCTCTCCTTACCGCTGATCTGACCTTTAGAATTCAACATCAGGAAGGCCAGATACAAAGACTGTCTCATTTTTTTAAAAGGGGGGGGAGGGTAGTCTTTTAATGGCAACTGAACAAAGGGACAGCATTCACAATGTAATACAAACTATGGTGTCGAGGAAAGGAACAGCACATACAGTTTGGGCATCTGGTCATTTCTTTCCCATTTGACCTCTTTTTGTCTCCTTCCTTTATGGAACCTGGTTATCATCTGGAGAAGAGATAAACTTGAAGGAGGAATGAAAGAACAGCAGCCTAGCCCTGGGAAAGAAGAGAGGGTGAGAAAGAGACTCAAGATAACCCTGTCTTGATTATACTTGGGCAGAGGAGGCAGTTCAAAAAACGGGGCAGATGGAAATTCTGGCAAGTTTTCAAGATATTGTTATTATATTTCTATCTTGCTTTTCTAAGTCAAGGTGGCATCCATAAAGGAGAATTCCAGTAGTCCTTGAGGTGACTGCTTCCTGGCATGGCCTACCTGAAAGAGCTCACCTCATCAACCTTAAAAGAATAATAAAATGCATCGCGGCATAATGCAGCAAATATAATTTTAGTAGGGAATTGACAGATCTCATTCACAAACATTTCAAGAATTATAAATAAGTATAACAAAAAGCAGTTGGGAACATTTAAAAAATGAAGAAAACATCTACTAATCTTGAATGTAGTACAAATCTCTTTTTTGAAGCCCTGAAAAATGGCATTTGAGCTCCAAAAGTATTTTCTCCATTCATTCTCCCTGAAAACAATACAATCCCTCTTTACAGTTCATATGTAGCTTCAATTCTCAGCACACTTAAAAGAAAAGTTTGATGTAGATTAAGATGAACTATAAGTAACAAGATGTCTATAATCCAATTAAACCACATTCTGCTTCTCTGCTCCTAATCAGAGCTGAAAGCGAATTATGGGTTTCAACCAGAGCGATTAACCAAATTGCCTAGGCATAATGTGTGTTTGTTCCTGGAGAGAAGCAACTTTTCGCTCAAATCCTTAAAACCCCTGCCGGAATGTACCAGACACTTTAACACTTGTATCTTGCTCTGCTTTTATTATAAAAGGGACTACTCTCTCAGAACAAAGTAAAAAACAAAACAAAACCAGAATACAAAGTGACAGAGTAGACAATTATTTGAAATACCACCTCAAACTAATATAAACAAAATCATTTTCACAATTTGGTAAATCAAAGGGATACAGGAGAATCCTACTTTGGATGGTGAACACTAACAAAGTCTTGTGATGCTCCCTTCCAACCCATAAGTTATGAAAAAAGGTCTCCATATCATGTGTAGGGAGATGATGAGAGGAGTAGTCTTTTGATTGCCCTCATGATCATTTTCATAAGTAGTCTAAGGAAACATTAGATATAAATGCAACTGAATAGATATTGCTGCTATTACTCTTAGTCTACTACTACTATACTAGGTGATTAGAATTAAGAGGATTCCCCCAACTATTTGGTTTCTCCCACTCTTTTCCCTCAAACAACTTCTTTTCCTCCAAACTGCTGCTTGAAGGATGCCAGTGGTTTCTGTCATGATGACTGAGGAAGGAAACTATTCTTCCTTTCTGAGAAATGACTCCATTTCTTTCATTCCCACGGTTAAAGTTCTATATTATCTACTTCAACTGAGATGTTCTTGAGTAACTGATTGTTTGGCTATGTAATCCCCAATGCTTTACAGTCTTGTTTGTATATTTAAGAGAGGGAAATTACATGGGCAAAAGTTCATTATCCATATCATGATCTCTGACCCTTCAACATTTGACGTTGACTGTAACACCAGTCAGTCTCTTCTTCTGTTGGCTCCCCAACAGTCTCCCTGAAAACAGTCTCTCCTCCAAGTTCAGATTTAGATGCAGAATGCAAGACAATCCAGCCTGCATCTACAGTCAGTATTTAAGACCAATGAAGCCTTCAATAAATTATGTAGCAACACTGTTGTACTTTTTGGGTTTTGCCCAAAAAGATCCTGTAGCTCAGGTATCTCCAACCCTCAATCTGCGGACCTGTATCAGGCTGTGACCTGTTGTAAATTGGGCCGCGCAAGTGGCAAGCAAGCATGCAAAGCTCCATTTGTGCCAGTGGCAGGCGCACACACAAAATCATCTGCCCCCCCCCCCCGCCAGCACCACTGCCGGTCCACAGAGCCAGAAAGGTTAGGGATCACTGCTGTAGCTCATATCATTTCTTGACTTCTGACTTTTTGCTATTAAGTCTTATCTCTCTTTGCAAATCATTTGCTGCCATTCTGCAATGTTCTGGAACAGTGTTTCTCAACTCAACCTTAGGAACTTTCAGGCGAGTAGACTTCAATACAACGAAGTCTACTGATCTTAAAGTTGCTAAAGCTGAGAAACCCTGTTCTAGATCATCTAACTTTGAACCGGATCAGTCAACTCAAAAAATAATAATGAATAAATATCACCAGTTTCATCGTTTTCTTAAACTTGATAAAATCTTAAGAAACGTCAGAGGTGAAATCTAGCCGGTTTGCACTAGTTTGCATGAACCGGTAGGGAAAATTTTGATTGGTTCGGAGAACCAGCAAATATCACCTCTGGCTGGCCCCGCCCC
>JANHFL010004188.1:39246-56461 GCA_032468155.1 Oxyrhabdium leporinum
CTATCTATCTATCTATCTATCTATCTATCTATCTATCTATCTATCTATCTATCTATCTATCTATCTATCTATCTGACACAGTATATATGTACATATGTATATATGTGTGTGTGTGTGTGTATACAGACAGACAGACATTTGAAACAATATATCTATTATTCACTTATAATATTGGATAGGTTTCATAAAGACCTAAAACAAATGAATATACAGTCAAAAATAAGATCTGTTTTTAATTTAAACACTTAATCTATGAGATGGATGTCCTTATAAATATTGTATGATGAAATAAATACATAAATCGTACAGTTCACCCAAGACATTCTGTGTCAAAAAAACTCTTTCATAAGTGCAGAGAGCACAGGATCAGCCTTTCTGTATTTTCAGAGCCTTTGACATCCTTTTGTCAGTTAGAAGAGATAATCATTTTGTGTACTGTGATCATGTCATCTCTCTGGCATTTCTAAATTACTGTGAATTGTACATTATGTGTCTACTCAACTGCTAAACATACTCATATGCAATACTCCATGTTTCCATATTGAAATGGATCTCTCCTGGTGG
This sequence comes from Oxyrhabdium leporinum, assembly GCA_032468155.1. Taxonomy (NCBI): domain Eukaryota; kingdom Metazoa; phylum Chordata; class Lepidosauria; order Squamata; family Cyclocoridae; genus Oxyrhabdium; species Oxyrhabdium leporinum. Next base: position 39,811 of record JANHFL010004188.1, read on the forward strand.
ACTTTCCTGCTGTGAAAAACTGGGCTATTCTACTACTACTACTGCAGTGAAAGAATTAATTCCTTGGTACAGAAGCAATGAGCTACCATTCTTGCTTTGGCTCTTGCCAATCTAGTTCAAAAGCATGCAAATGTGAGTAGATAAATAGGTACCACTTCGGTAGGAAGGTAACAGCATTCCGTGTGCCTCAGCGTATATCATGCCAGCCACATGACCACAGAAACATCTTCAGACAACGCTAGCTAGGAAACGGAAATGAGCACTGCTCTCTAGAGTTGGACATGACTAGACAGGGGAAACCTTTTTATAAAAGAAGTTGAATCCAAGTACAACTCTTTGCAAAAGTCTCTGATTAATAAACTGCAGAATGAAATCTATAATACAGCAAGATCAGGACCTTGCAAGGTTCCAGATCTAAGAGAACATTACACAGCCATGGTTTGATCAAGTTTCTGAAATAAGCCAAATATATTTTAATTATTTTAATTATTTTAATACACCAGAGTCAAAGCCCATTTTTTACACAAGGAATATTTTTTTTCCTTTTTTCCTTTTTGCAAAAGAAAAATAGATAGGATACCTCTCAGAGGTATTCTCAGGGTGAGCAGATTATATAAAAATATAATCACTCCTGTTTCAACCTAACATTAATTAATTTTGTTAATTTTGTTTCAACTTTTCCTCACTGAAAATATTTCTGGGTTCTTCTTAAATAGAGAACTTAAAAGCCACATTCAGTGGCCTTACTGATCTACACTTTCTTGAATCCTGTTTTTTTTTTATTGTTGACAGCACATTACTTGTCAGAATATTTTATTTCAACAATACATTATGTCACAGAATTTAGTCCCAGCATCCCCAGTGACTGTGGGCAATGGCAGGCGAATCCAACTGGGAGAAGGCATCAAACTGGGGTCCTTGCTTTACATACTATCCAATTGCATTGATATTGTCAGATTGCATCATGCAGTTTACAATCATCAAAAGGTACAACACAAGCTCAAACAAAAGTTCCACAAATGCCAAGAATGCCTAGAGGTTGGGAAAAACTTAGGAGAGCATCCAGGCAAATGATTCAAGAACATTAAGCTCTCATTTAATAAGCAACCTTGGCTCTCTCCAACAAAGATTGTTAATGAGCCAGAATTGCAAAATAATAATAATTCTCTCAACTCCAGTTAGGACAAGAAAGTCCTAAATTGAAGCAAAAATCATCCAGCAGCCAAACTTAACAGAAGGCAGTCTCAATAGAGCAAACAAGAGGGGGGAAATGTTTATTTTGTCATTCCACTAGCTCTCTCCATTCTGCACATTTAACAAAACAGCTGATGATGAAACTAAAGGAGCCACAATTGACATTACAAGTTCAGTATCATAAAGTCCTTCTATCAACAATGCTGTTTTCACAATCCCTTCATCACCTACTAAGCTAGAGACAGTACAGTCATTTCTTGAGACTGGAGTACAATCGAAACAAAGAAAGCCTCCCATCCTCAAACCACAAGGTCATCAAAATAACAAGTCATGTTTTCCTTAGCTTGACTGAAGGACATTGTGTCCTGAATTTTGCAATGTGTGTGTGTGTGTGTATGTATGCATGCATGCATGCATGTATGTATGTATGTATGTATGTATGTATGTATGTATGTATGTATGTATGTATCCCAGACAGATTCAGCCTGCCAAGTCCAGATGAATTGAGAAGACCTGTTGAGGATCCCTTCACATATGAGATGAGGGAGCTCCTATTTTCAAATGTTCCGTTTCTAGAATGGCTTTGGAGATTGATCAGTATAGATTAGAATCACTGCATCAGAAATGTTTTTATTAATTTGTGTGTCATACTATTTAATTATAATTTTAGTTAATCTGAATGTTGTACATCACTGTAGTTCTGGTAAATAAATATTGTGACGTCTTTACCAAAAGTGTATATAATGGAAATGTCTAAGTGGATACAGATGAATGAAATCATCCTTTGGCCTTTTCCATTGACTAGGGAGCACTAGGAGATCACAACTGAGCTTCTCAGTCAGAAGGCAAGGAGTAAGCAAGCCTAGCTGCTACTTAATGGAGAGAGAGAGCTGCAAAGAACCATCCTTCCACTGTCCTTCTTGCTCATTCATTCATTGCTCTGTGTCTGCATTTAAAAAAAAATGAAATTCAGGGCCTTTGCCTTGGCCAGAAGACAAAAAGCTGATGGATTTAGAGTATGTGTAATCAGCACAGGGACTATTAATTTAAAGTGGTTATTTATACAGGTAGACCTCATTTATTGATTGCTTCATGCAGCAGCTATTCAAAGTTAAGATGGGCTGGAAAAAATAATTTTGTGACCAAGGCACACATTTACCATTTCAGTCTCTCGGTTATGTGTTCGCATATGTCCTGTGCCAGAACTGTTTTTGTTTCTTTCTCTCCCACCCCCCCAGCATAGAGATTGCTTAGACAAGTTCACTCTTCTTCTTGAGCTGATTTGCTCCCTCCCTAAAAAGTGTCAAATTAAGTAGCTCAGCTTTGTAACCTTAATTAACTGACTGGCAGCTGCTACCTGTACCTGAGAAGACTTTAACCAGTTTCACACCTTTTTTGTGTGCCTCCTAAAGGAGTGAAAGCATGAAATGGGGGAATGGGCTAGGCAAACAGCCAGCAGCAGTGCATTACTTTCAGTGTGTTTCCTGCTTAGTGTCTTATACTCTCTTCCTCTACCTCTAAGTAAATACAAATACCAATTCCCTTTTTGCTAATTATCCCAGTACCAGGGTGAATGGTTAGAAGGCAAGAAAAAAACCGAAGGTGTGAAACTGAATAGTCTTGTCAATCTTGAATCAGAAATCACAGCTGTGGTCATGTAATTTCTCATTTAGCAACCACTTCGCTTAGCAATGGTGTTGCTGGTCCCAACTGTGGCCACTAAATGAGGATTACCTGTGAACAATATTGTGGTCTATTGAGATCTAGTTTCCATTGCAAAACCAATTCAAGAGATCATCAATTAAAACACATCATTAACATTATGAACATCTGGTTATTTTACTTAAAGCATTATTGGAGGCTGCTTATTCATGGATGTTTTATTGGTATTAGATTGTATTACCTGATATAACCTCACCTGATATTCTAATATGTGTGCAGTGCATTTTTATACTCCAGACCTAAGTCAAAACCCATATTAGATTTAAGCCAAGAAAGAGGCAATAAAATGTAATAATCCAGAGGTTACACAAGATCCAAAAGTTAAGACAACAGAACAGAAGATACACATCTTTTCAAACAAAGCTATCAGGCACCCATCTATACTGCAGGCTTTTTGGACAGATGTTTATTTTTTTCTGTTGACTCCTTACAGCCAAACTGAACACTTCAGTAAAGTGCCATAATTGGAATTCCCTAATGTAATTTCTTTTCCTCAAAATGGCCAGCCATAGAGAAGTCTGATTTAGATAGGAGACACAGCGGTGGAATGATATTCATCAACTTAATCTCTTTCTTCAAAAACTGCCTATCAATACAGGAAGCTTTTCAGTGCAATCTCAAGGCCTTTATCTAAAGGTCTGTTCATGGAAGAAGCATGCATCATCGCTGGGAGGAAAATTAACTGGCAAAGGAAAGGCAGGTCTTGTGCAGGTGATCTAGACAGCATATGAGTAATGCATTCCACAGGCACCGCAGTTGCTCAGAGACGGTTCGAAGCAGATGGGAGCATGATAGCAACAGGGTGTGATAAACTCAAAATATTCTGCTCCTTTCTTCCCTCAGGCACCCAGGATCTTCAGAGAATTCTATGGCGAAAGCACCCTGCCCAGTTTGTAGCCACCAAGCCAAGCATAGCTCCCATCAGTCGTGCCTGGGAGCCCAGCAGGCATTCAATACCTTTCCTGCTTTTATGGCCATATGGCTAGCCTGGGCTTATCTTCTCCTTTCTGACCCAGAAGGCTTATGGCAATGACACACAAGAGTCTGATGTTTGAATGACTAAGTATATGCCAAATGTAGCTTGGAGTGGAGTCTCCTGGGAAGGGTTCAAACTTTTTTTTTAGAGAGAAATGAAGAATATTTCTCTTTTTCGTATCTAAGACCCACAAAAGAATCAAAAGGAAATTGGTCACTAGTAGCCTTCAAATTCCATATCTAAGTATTGCCCTTCACATGTTCCCAAGAGAGTATATTTTCCAGCCATTCCCCTTTGCACTCTCAACGCACCTCTTAAATCTCCAATAATAAAGATTAAATGTTCCCCATGGCTTGGTCCCTCCTGAGAACGTACAGGTCAACTGAAGAACCTCTCTCTCTATAGTATTAATCCTTTAGAAATTATGTAGCTCCAAGCAGTGGATACATATTGTATTTCTTTTACCTCCGCTTTATTGTTCACTCATGCAACGTCTTAAAGATATTTTAGTATTTGCACACTCCTTATAATTCACAGGGGCAGCGCCTTGTTCTGCTTCAAACTGTGCTTGGATCACAAGCCAGCACCCAGCAGTGTTAATAGTCTAAACAATTTCTCTTGGCATCCAAGAGGCTTTGTGCCCCACCTGATTGCTTTCAAGATTTATTTATTTAGAGCAGCTAGCATATTACTAAGACAGGGGCCAGCAACCATGGCTCCTTTATGACCTGTGGACTTCAACTCCCAGAATTTGAGTTGAAGCCCACAGGTCATAAAGAGGCCGTAGTTGCCCACCCTTGTACTAAGCGGAGCACCAACCTTCAACATAATGTGTAATTCTGTCAATGCCAATGGACTTTACACAGTTTCAGCCCTACGCAGTTTCAAGAGGCATTCTTGGGGAGGGGGGGAAAGTGGGGGAGGTTGCACGACACTTTTGTGTTTAGGACACAAATGTCACAGGAACCTGCCCAAGCAAAAGACAAAGATAAACTAGGCTACTGGTGAGAATTCAGGGAGGCAAGATAAGTCTGTGAGGAGCAAACTCATCAGTTTTCCTTCTAATAAATGCATATATTTGACTGACTACTTCCATTCAACCTCCCTCACTGGCCCTCCAAATTTCATATATGTTCTCTATTTGAAAAGTTGGGAACTTCTTAAATATAGAATTTGAAATGATATAACAACAATAACAACAACAACAACAATAATCATGAAGTATTGCGACCTGGCCATTGAAACTACACAGTTCTGGATGAAACATGTAACCGTGATACCCATTGTCATCAGGGCACTTAGTACCATGTCCAAGAATTTTACAAAACACATCAAGAAATTGCAGCTTCCTGCAATAACACCAGCGGAACTGCAAAAAACTGCACTACTTGGAACACTGTATATTTTAAGAAGATACTTGGTTGATTCCTAGGACACTGGCAGCAACCCATAGCAACCATTAGCACCAGTCACTTGTATTTGTGATACATTTATAAATGTTCAATTGACTGAGTTTCATGTTTAAGGAATAAAAGAGATAATAATAATCATAATAATCATAATCATACCAGAACAAAATTAGGGCTTCTTTTTTCCAAAAGCTTCACACACATTATATCAAGTGACCTTAATCAAGGAACAAAATAGTTTTGCTACTTAAATAGGTTCTCATTACTTTTACTCCAGATTAAGACAGTGTGACAGAATTTAAAATGCTGCAGCACAATTTTTCATGAGATCTTTTTGTTCCAAGGGCAACCCACAGACTTGCAAAACATTCACCCTCTTCCCACACTTAGGCAGAAGAAACATATACACATTTAAACTTGTTTACAAAACACAAAAGGCCAGTTGAATATCTGAAAGTTGCTTGCTATTGGGCTTCCATTTATGCAGCCATTCTATTTAAAAAGGAAATGGGTTTTTGTCTGTAAATTTTATCATCGTCTTCAAACAAAAATATGGAAGGAAAGAATTTTAAATAAAACAACGATTTCGCTATTTGGAACTATTTCTTTATTATTAAACCCTTGATGGAAAGTGAAAATTGACCATGAATTTAGTAATTCATGATTTCTGCCTAAAGCTCAATGTGAAGGGTTTCTGTGACTGCTCTTTTTCTATTTAAAATTCAGTAGTACAAAGTACCAAGTCACAGACTTGGGAACTAATAATAAATAGGATCCTGCCTTGAGGCATTGGGTGGGAGATAGGATGTTCTATTTCTCTTCTATGATCCATATTCATGCTATTATCAGGATGTGAGCAGTGAGAAAGGGCATCGACCAATGACACTGATTCCAAGACAAAATGTTATTATATTGCTATCAGTTAATACAGTATTTCTACATAGAATTGGCCAATAATCATCACAGAGGGTTGTTGGTCCAGCACAGATCCCCCAAGACTTGGAATAAACACTGATGCAGATCATACAAAGTAATGACCTGCAGACCCAGTTTTCAATGATTTTCTATGATATTTGCATTGACATAACCAATTATTAAGCTATGCTATTTGCTATTTTGCTGCACATTATTTAGACCATCTAGAAAATTCAGTAATTTAGAAAAAAGCTAACAAGGTATTTTCAGTGAACAGCAGTGATTTTTTTTTAAAAAAAAGGGTCCTAAAATCGGACAGCTAGAAAGTTACTTCAACAAAACTACGAAACTAAATTAAGTTATCCACCACTGAACTTGATTGGTGTAATTGATGTTGCCTTTTTTTCAATGGGATATGAAAGAATAGGAGAAAATAAAAGTTTTCTATTTATAAACTTCTTTGGACTATAAACTGGTGCCTGAGGGAGTTGGGATTAAACTGTTTTTGGATTTTCAAATAATGTTTTCTTGGTTTTATTCCCTCCTTTTTTTTTTCTACTGCTACTTTTATGTTATCGTTGCAATTAGGAAAGACTGCATATAAATAATACATATTTCTAAGGGGTTGGGAAGTTTGATGAGCTCTATGCTATTACTATACTGGAGAAAGTTCTCTTATGTCAGCATGAGACCAATTTTCCCAAATGCCTGTGTCAGCAAGAGGTGACTTAGGAAAATAAGTAGTCATGAATTAGTTTTCCAAACTTGAAAAAAACAGCCATGTACATCTCAGTATACTGTATGCAGACAGAAGGAATTCATTAGAATACTATTGGGAGGAAATAGTTTCCTCATTAAAAACCCACAGTGAGATGAGACCTCACTGCTAACTTAAAAATGCACTTAATTTAGTGCAGAAGGAAACAGGTGATCTGTTTTCAGAGTCTGACACAATCCATTATTTTCCATATATAAAATGAGGATAGCAATGATATATCACGGTTGAGGCTGAAGAAGGTAAAAACTTGCATATCCTTTGAAACGTTGATTAATCTTAATAAAAAATATTACCAACTATAGAAAGTAAAAGTGAGGATTACATAAATTAATAATAAGTATGTGTACATGAGAAATGCACACTGGCTTTTCAATCAAGGCATCAACAGCCCTGAAGGATATTCATCCTATAAATTACAGCAGCATAAATAGAATCGTAATATTACACAGAGGAATTCCCTCCTAGATCTTCTTTTTCTATGCTACAATGACACTGTTGTTCTGCTCTCCATTGTTAATTATCAACAAGCTGAAAAGCCGTGGCATTCCCAGCCTACAAAAATGGAAAATTGGACTCAAGGGTGAAAATGTGTAATGGGTAGGAGGATAACAGGATGGGGTTAACTTCTTCCTCCAATTCAGATGGCCAAGGCAAACATCTGTAACATGTCTTCTCCTCCTCCAAGAAGAAAAGGAAACAATTTATGGTATATTACAGATACAAAAATCTATACAATGCCCATCTTCCTCAGTTTGTCAGACTAGGAATCTCAGTTTCTAGACTTAGTTTCACATAACAGATAGGTTTTCTCCTTCTATAAATAACGTGAATGGATATTGTCACCACTCAGAAGTCAAACAAGGGAAGAGATAGAACACTACTAAGTTAATAGCTCAGATTAATAATGGTTTCCTGTAAAATACTCAAATTTATAAAAGTAATTTATCCTCATATGGATATATGGGAAAAGGAAGGGAAGGGCAAAATGTTGTCAAAAAAGTTAAAATTCACAGCTCCCTTTGAACTATAGTATAATTAGTTTTTAGGCTAATCTTCAATTTTAGGCATTTTGCATTTCCACGGCAGTACATTGTTTTCCATAACTATTCTGAAGAATAACTCCCATTTATTTATTTGAGGGAAATCTCTCTTCTGAATATTGTACAAATAAAACAGAAAAGAAAAGAATTAATGAACCAGGGAAGACATAACCTAATCTCCATTTCCACATTGGAAGTTATAAGCAATATTGAGGATGATCAGAAACCACTGGCAACAAGATCACAAAAGCCTACTAAATAGAAAAATAGCTTAAATGGATTCAGAAATGTTCTGTCACCCATAGAAGAAACCATGGCCTTCCTTGGAAGAACAGGCAGACAGACAACTTTTTTATGTATTCACTTCTCCACCTGCAGTTTCCTGCATTGCTTTATCCCATTGAAGCAAGCTTTTTGGAGATACATTCAAGGTAAAGAAGGAATTAGCAATAGTTTTCATCTTCATTTTCTTTAATTGGAAAATCCAGGATTAGATTAAATCCAATATTATACAAGCATATTTCTTTTTCGTGCAACTGGATCTTCTTGCTTTCTGAAGGGCATCTGAAGTAGGCCCTTCAAATCTGCTCAAGAGTGAGGAAAAAGTCAGTTCATCAGTTCAGCCCATTCTGCTTAAGTAATGATATCACTGACACTGTTCACCAGGAATTCTCCATACTTATATATTTTCTTATTCTCTGAGAAAAAATATCCTTAAAATAAGAAGATCTAAAATGACTGGGTGCCATATGCCTTCTTAGACTATTAAATGATAATATATATTAGGAAATTTATTTGTAAAAGTAATATTATGCACATGTAGGAAATGTATTAAATCAGTGGGAGAAAGCAAATCTATAACTCTCCTTATCTTCATTAGAAGTTTCCACAATTAGCTATATAGAATCACCAGGAAATTTTAAAAACAAGCAACTGGAGAGTTTAGTAATATAGTGGATAGAGGTCAAGGAATACCTTGGCTAAACATGGGATAGGAATTTATCCTGTCTCATGAGTTTGCTTTCCAGGTTCTCCAGATATCCTGGATCTGTAGCTCTTAGAATACTTCTAGAGCTAGTATGTTGTACTATTTAAAAGCTAACACTGGGTTTGGGGAGATCTGGTCCAACAGAACTCATTCAATAGAGCTCACTGAGTAATTTTTTTTTGGGGGGGTGTCACTCACTTTCTTTCAACCCCATCTATTTCACATGTAGGGTGATCAGATCTGGGTTGCAAAAATCCAGATGATTGCCAGCTGGCAGCAAAGAGCTAATAGACCTCCCACTCTTCAATGTCATCTACTGGTTCTATGGAATTGTCTGGAGTTTATTATGAGACTGCTGAGAACATAACACAAGAAGTGATTCCCACATATGCCACCCAAATAGTCAAAACAAATATTTTTTTTAAAAAAAATAAAGGCCCAAAAAATAAGGTCCATCTCAAGAGCAAAAAAAAAAAAGGGGGGGGGACAAGAGAAAGAGCACCTGTGCTGAATGTCAACTGACCCAACTTTTCTAATGAATGAGCCTACTTTTCCCTTTTTAAAAAATAATCAAATGATACACCTATTTTTCTGCTTTATGTTCAGAATGACACATTATGCCTCAGGCCAAAGAGATTAAAATGTTTGAAAGTACAAAGATCCAGATTCATTATTTATTAGCTCACATGCTTTACATTTTCTTTTTCTAGGAAGGCTAGCATTTGCACAAATTCCAACGACACAACAACTAACTGATGACCTTTATGAAGTTCTGCTTTCCAGGCACTGCAATATGTAATTCCACACTGTACGATGAAAGCAGAATGTAAAGCGACTGGATCCAGTTCATGTAAGGTTCACTTGTGATAGCCTACCAAAAAACAAACAAACTAGATTTCCAGGATAATTCTACAACTACTGTCTTTGAATCACAGTTGTTGGTGGGCTTCAGGGTATCCCAGGATCATGAAGCAAATGGTATCAACATTGGAATCATAATATAAGCAAGCATTAAGTTTGTGCAATTACAGCTGCTATTCCTCCTGCCATAGGAAAGTTTATTCAATCAGCATCCCCAGACAGTTTTGCCCAAATTGTAAGCCCACTGTAAAGAGTGACAAACGTACTAGGTCAATGGCCTGGCGCCATATGAAAGGATAATTATTTTCTAACAACAACAAAACTGTATCTCATTCAACTTACTTATAGTCACAGAAATATGGGGACATCTTCTGGTTATTAATGAGATCAGAAAACACAATTTATCTGTGTTTGCGTATAGCTCACTCTATTTTGATGATATTCTATACATGGTGACATTCCACAGAGCAGGCAATAGAAAAAGCTTGCTTCCTGGGTTCCACTAGGTGACATCTCCAATTAATGGGGCGTGGAGCATGGCCCTCCTGTCAGACTCATGGAACAGGCAGAAACAACCGGAGAAAGGAAGTCTCTCAAGTACCCTGCCTGCCACACCATGAAGGCTTTGATAGATGACAACCAGCACAGTGAATTATACACAGAAGTATATATGGAGCCAGTGCAGCTCACATAGAAAAGATGCAACATGTGCATATCAAGATATGCACATAATTACGCACATCACCCACCTTCTGCAACAATTGCAACATCTAACTGTTCTTCAGTGTCAGTTCTTGTAGAGCACATTAGATTAATTCACTAAGGGATTACCACAGCCCAACTCACCATGCACAATGGCACAATTCTTGCCTGACTCTATGCCATAAGGGCATTTGTTTTGGACTTAGTTTGATATGTGAAACATCCCAAGAAATAAATGTGATCTGTTTGGAACAACAAACCAATCCGTACACGGATTATTGCTATCTACAAACCCTGTTTGAAAATAGCATGCCTTGTCATTATTTCTGAGCCTGGAATGACTGCATAATTTGCATTCTATGCTCCAATTAAAACTGAGTCTTGACTAATGAAAGAAGGAAGGAGGCAAAGTACTTTTAACCCTTTTTAAAAGGGTTAAAAGTACTTTTTAAAAGTACTTTTAACCCTTAAAGGTTTTACCCTTTAAAGCAGGGGTGTGCCAAGATTGGACACCCCTGCTTTAAAGCGTTCTTTAAAACTTTACGGGTCCACTCCATGTAACCCGCAGGAATGCAACACCCACTAGAGTTGGCCCTGGCCACTTCCTTTCTGCCAGGAGAAGCAGCTGCTTGTTCCCCATTTGGGATAGTTAAATCCTAGAAGGATTGTTTTCTGTGATGGGCAGGGACCTCCTGCTAGAATTCATTTATCTCTGACAATATCTACCTTCCAGGAAAACAGAGTTTGGGGGGGCCTGGTGCCAAGTATTATATTTTATTTCTAAATGTATTGCAGTAGGTTATACATTTATTAAATGAACTAATAAATGGATCAGGAAATGGCTTCACTCATCTGCAGGGCTGAATCTGGCTTGTTTTATGATCAAAACTAATTCTGATTTAATTGTATACAAGAACACAGCTTGGCCTTTATGATTCCTTTATTATTTTACAGGTACTCTCCTTCAGAAATTCTATGTAGAAATTAATCTACATGTGCATTTGAAGAGGATTTTATTTTCATTTTGCCCTCTGCTGATCCTCTGCCTGGTCCTTTCATGCAGCCTCTGTCATCACTCTCTGAATATGAGAGCCAATCTTTCAACGGCCATGTGATTGCATCACTGCAGCCACCCTGAGAACCTACCAAACCTAATTAATGCTTCCACCAGCTGACCAGCCAGAGAATGCCAAAATTGGCCAGCTATCACTCTGTCTCTTAACTTAGCTTCCCCCCCCCCCGCCATATTTGTCTTCTCAGTGGAAAAGTGGTAACAATAAAAAATACAGATTACTAATTACAAAGAAACTTCAAAGACAAGCAAAGCACTTTGGCTCAGCAGATGTGAGGAAAAGAGACAGTCAAGCCAAGGACTAGGAGTTTTCATTAATGGGAAAGGAGCGGGCCCTCCAACCTGCCAAGTTGCAGCATCTCAAAATAGACCTTTTGCAATTTAAGTTGTACTAACGGTTGAAGAAGATAAAATCACCACTCGGCACCTCAATGGCACTAATCCCACTGGTGGGGCTAATCATTCTAACTGTTCTTTCTCTTCCTAAGATTGTATCCTGACAGCACCCTGAATCAAGGTGTTTCATTCTTCCAGGTATTTCAGGCTGACTTTTGTCCCTTGTAATAAAAATTAAGGTTATTAAATTCAATCTACTGACTACAGGCAAGGAATACAGGAAAACTCAGGCAGGATTATGAAACTGATCTGTCTGCCTGCCTGCCTGCCTGAGGTGTGTGTGTGTGTGTGTGTGTGTGTATTCCTCTTCCCTCTGTGGACTTGCTAGAGAGGCAACTGGCTGGCCCTGTCAGAGATACAATGCTGAGCTACACCTCTTTTTCTTTTTCTTTTCTTTTTTTTTTGGGGGGGGGAGAGCCAATCTCTTGTTAGTTAGGATACAGTACAAAATTCATGAAAAGGACTGTAGTTTCAACATATCACCTCCTTTGACTGCCAAGTAGGCACATCCCCTTGTCCGAACAAAATGCATTAAAGGATTCAGATTACTTGGCCAATATTTATTTTCATTTATGAGCATGAACTGAACACTCTGCCCATGGAAAATTGTTTCCAAAAAAGATGCCACTGATGTAAATAAAAAAAAAATTAAAATCAAACAATTCAACCATAGACATTGGATTGGACTTTCATATGCATATGGAAATGGTTAATACATAAAGGTATGGGCAAACTACACTTTGGATGAGGAGGAGGCTGGAAAAGGCTAATCTGGGTGAACTCAAACTCCCCTTTTTGAATCAGTTTTCTTGTTTTGCACCAGGGTAGATTTCAGGGTTTTAGAAGATTTGGACATTGAGATCTGCCCCCACAATCCTTCCCACATACATACATGTTATACCACTCCCCACACACATGTGAACATACCCTAAGTTGATTTCCGAAAAGGATTAGTGTTCGTCTCTCTCTCTCTCTCTCTCTCTTTGACCCAATCTCATAGAGAATGCCATTCTAAAATATAGGGAAATAAGTGAAGAAGAAAACACCTCAAGAATTGAGGAAAGCAATTCTGAATTTTGAGAACAGTGATCACACATTGCTAATTTTGTACTGTTCGGGGACATTTTTGCAGGACTAATGCTCTGGAGAAAACTCTTGGAGAGTCACTGTGATTTTTTTTTTCCAAAAAGGAGCAACCTAAACAATAAAAAAATAGTACTTTGCAAATAATTCTCTCAACTCAAAAAAAAAAAGCTACTGAGAGAGTTTACTGACCATATTTGCCTGTCTTCCACTACCAGAAGTTACAGAGAAGTAACATTTTTTTTTCAAGATCTAGACAAGGCTTTTGCGACTCTGTTTGCAAGCTGAGCACAACTTGAAATCAAGAGGAGGTACACATACCAGAGCAAGATTCAATGACTGTCAGACTCATTCTTAAACATTAATCCATGTTGCTATGCAACTAGCTGGGGGAAAATGTCATACTTTCAGATTAACGTCTAGACTGCCTGACCTTTCCCTTGGTTTCTGGATATAATTGGCAAAAAAATTCTGGGTTCATGAATTGGTGGCCATTCTAAGAAAAGCAAATTATTTCTAGGACAAAATGGAAGCAGGGGTGATTGGAGAAATTCTCAAAGATGAAAAGGCCATTAAACTACCTGTTTTAAGAGAAGTGATGTCCAGAGAAGAATTTCAGGCTTCACAATCCAACTGCCAAGATTTTGATTTGCTCAGCAACCAACTCAGACAAAGAGTCCTTTCACTGAATGGGATAATGTCAATTCTTCAATTAGCCAAGAAGAAACTGAAAGAAGATCATTACCTCCCGCGCTCTGCGGAGGGGTAATTGCCTTCCCTGACATTTTCATTTCTTCTCTTTTTTCTTAAAGTGCAAGACAATGCAAAACTTGTTATTCTTCATTTTTACTTTAGTGTGTTGCTTTTTCTTCTGCATTTATATTTTCACATGCAAGTGTACTGAGCGCAGTGCATCCTTTGCTTCTTGCAGCTTCAGATTCTGCAGAGCGAGAGACTTGAATTCTGACTTGCAATAAAACTGATCACCAGGAGATCCTGAAGACGCTTTCCCTAATCGAGTGAGTTTCAGATGTGCTGGACTTCAAGTGAAGCCCTTACTTCACAAGCGATAAGGGTGGGAAGTAAACAAGAAGTAGGTGGCTCCATCACTGGCAATCCTTTGACCAGCTCTACTAACTCCAATGAACATCAGCCATTATCAATCTATTGCTGGCATCCCAATGCCTGGCCGTTGGCCCAAAATTATGACAAGTGAAAGCATAACACATCTGGAAGTCAGGAAGGCTGGAACATCTATCTTAGAAAACAAAACAGGCCCATGTTTTGGTTTTTTTTAAAGCAGTAAGTTTCAACTAAAACTATCCTGAAAGACATGCTGCCTGATGCACCTCCAAACCTTGCTGCAGCTGTCAGCTCCAATGTTGATACTAGTTCATTATGGCTGATTGGCACTCTGGGTATTTCTATCGGGCCCAAGAGGATTTTTAATATATCAATGTAGCCATTTCGTGACAAGAGGTACAGACCTGTCATAGATCCTACTGAGGATCCTGCTTATGATTTGGCTGGTATCATCCAGTAAGGACAGATCTGAACCTGAGTTTCTCAGGTATTAAGCCAACACTTTAGCCCAGCATTCCTCAATTTAGCAACTTTGAAATATGACAACATTATCTCCCAGAATTCCCAGGCTGGCTGGGGATCACACATCTCAAAGTTGCTAAGATTGATACATGCTGCTTTAGCCACTACACCACTGGGTTCTCTTTACAAGATAAGAAAAATATGGCCAAGTCTTATAGCTAGCAACAAATGATGGCTACTATTTGGCACCTCTATCAGCTTCGTACTGAAATATCCGCTTGAGCTGCATCTTTAGCACAGCCCTTCTGATGCACTTATTATGTTATTATGTACTCTATCTGGAGTTACCTGTGATGAGGCTCTGGGAGCTGTGGCAACTGGGTAACAGGTGCATACATAACATCACATTGCTCCAGTCCTACATCATCTTCACTGCTTGGCATTCAGGCTGCTTCTGGGCATGATTCAAATTAGTTGTGATTACAATAGTCAAATGGTTTGGAAACAAGATATCTCATGGATCACTTCCTCCCATGCTAACATTCATCGCCTTTCTTTTGCAGGTAGTCCTCAACTTACAACCATAATTGGGATCAGAATTCCTATTGCTAAACAAGGATTTTTTTAGTGAGTCATGCCTGATTTTATGATTATTATTATTATTATTATTTTTCCACAGCTGTGAAGTGAATCCCATGATCATAACCAAATCTGGCTTCCCCCATTGACTTTGGTTGTCAGAAGCCAGCTGCGAAGGTCACAAATACTGATCAGATGATTGCAGGACACTGCATAAATACGTGCTGCTTGCCCAGTGCCTGAATTTTGATTACAGAACCATAGGGATGCTATGATAGTTGTAAGTGTGGTGACTGGTTATAAGTCACTTTTTCAGTGTTGTTGTAATGGTCACCAAATGAATTGTTGTAAGTTGAGGACTACCTGTACTGATAAATATGAATATTTATATAAAAAGTTATAACTCCTAGGAAAAGTGACTATTTCATAGAGAAATGTGAATATTTTCTCAGTGCAGACATGCTGAACATAGATGGGGGAACCCCTTGGGAATTATAGTGCTTTGTGGCTAGACTGACCAAATCCCCCTAAAAGAAGAAATGGCAGACCACTTTTATAGCACTGTCAGGAAAACTACATGGTCGCTAGAAGATGACCTTGACTAGAAAGAAGCTATAATTTTTGACAACCTAAGTGGTCAACATTTTAGTAGATTTAGCAGAAGGTGACAATGATTAATTAATCCTCTAAAACCTTCTACATGGAGCAAGGAAACCATCTCTCTTGCATGCACTCTCAATTTACTTCTAACTTATAAAATATACTCTGACTCATTGGGATGCTTTGCTCTTTCTGGCCCAGATAATAGACATGTACTATAGTGCTGGCCACATGACCAGGGAAATTGTCTTCAGACAACACCGGCTCCCTTGGCCAAGAAACAGATGGACACAACTGGACAGGAAAACCTTTATCTTTTATAGGTCAGGGATCCTTGGCCTTCAGTCATAATTGCTATCTATACCTAGCCAGTGAGGGATTCTTTGTTTCCAAAACATCTGCTGATCTCATCTGTCCTGTAGCAGCTGCACAGTAAGAAAATCTGGCAAAGGAAGACTTTTACTGAGACTATAAAGAAAGGAGCCCAAAGGACACTCTTGCCCTTCAGCTTTTTATCAAATCTTATTTTGCCGTTCTCTGACCAAACGCAACAATCAGGCTTTTTACTTTTATAAAAAAGCAAACCACAACCATTTTATTTCATAGAAAAAAAATCACAAAGAAATAAAATTAAACTGTTCTCTCCAAGTGGCAGCTCAGGAGGTGTGGGGGGAGGGCAGCGGGACACACCAAAATTGTTAGCAATTTTGAGAAACAAAGGTAGAGGTTGATTGTGGAATTTGCATGCAACATCTCACTTGACTCTCCAAATGCCTTCAGGTCACTTCATC